>JAUPMH010146341.1:1892-25723 GCA_032270665.1 Metridium farcimen
TTTTGACAGTTGATATCATAAATGAATGTGCTGTCCTGCTCTACATGGCCTCTTACAGCATTGTCTAGGGGTTTGTGGAAGACTCTACTTTTCTCAAAGCAGTGTTTTATAATGATAGTTTTGACAGTTGATATCATAAATGAATGTGCTGTCCTGCTCTACATGGCCTCTTACAGCATTGTCTAGGGGTTTGTGGAAGACTCTACTTTTCTCAAAGCAGTGTTTTATAATGATAGTTTTGACAGTTGATATCATAAATGAATGTGCTGTCCTGCTCTACATGGCCTCTTACAGCATTGTCTAGGGGTTTGTGAAAGACTCTACTTTTCTCAAAGCAGTGTTTTATAACGATAGTTTTGACAGTTGATATCATGAATGAATGTGCTGTCCTGCTCTACATGGCCTCTTACAGCATTGTCTAGGGGTTTGTGGAAGACTCTACTTTTCTCAAAGCAGTGTTTTATAATGATAGTTTTGACAGTTGATATCATAAATGAATGTGCTGTCCTGCTCTACATGGCCTCTTACAGCATTGTCTAGGGGTTTGTGAAAGACTCTACTTTTCTCAAAGCAGTGTTTTATAACGATAGTTTTGACAGTTGATATCATGAATGAATGTGCTGTCCTGCTCTACATGGCCTCTAACAGCATTACAGCATTGTCTAGGGGTTTGTGAAAGACTCTACTTTTCTCAAAGCAGTGTTTATACCGATAGTTTTGACAGTTGATATCATGAATGAATGTGCTGTCCTGCTCTACATGGCCTCTAACAGCATTACAGCATTGTCTAGGGGTTTGTGAAAGACTCTATTTTTCTCAAAGCAGTGTTTATACCGATAGTTTTGACAGTTGATATCATGAATGAATGTGCTCTACCTGCTCTGTATGATTGCCTTTTCAACACTCATCCCAGTCTCCCCAGAGTCTCCACCTCTGCTGACCTCTGATAAGAAATTCAAGATGAACTTGGTACATTCTGTTTTACCTGATCCTGACTCACCACTATGAACAAACAAGATGATAAGTTTTACTATGGGATTTGCTACTTTAGACTAAATCATATAGCACCCAGAAATACACAACTGAGCTCAAGTTGGAACTTGAACCTGTGACCTTAAACATCATATAGTTAAAAGATAGTTATTTCAAATAAAAAGGGCCAATCAAAAGGAGGAGAATGACTGCAACTATGACTCTCTCTCCTCCCTGTCAACTACACCCACTCAACCTGTCAAAACAGACACCAAACTCACACTTGTGCACATTGTACAATGTATCTGATTAGGATACATTAAACCCGGGCTATTATCATGATACTCCCCTGGGCCAGTGCACGCCCATTAACACATACCAGACAAGAAAATAGTGTCCCACCCCTTAGCCCCCCTCCCCATTGGCCACCAACCCCACCTCTGTTGGCCACACCTATCCCATTCATTACACTGCTGTTACATACCAGACAAGAAAAGAGTGCCCCATCCCTTAGCCCCCCTCCCCATTGGCCACCAACCCCAACCCTGTTGGCCACACCTATCCCATTCATTACACTGCTGTTACATACCTGATAAGAAAAGAGTGCCCCATCCCTTAGCCCCCCTCCCCATTGGCGACCAACCCCACCCCTGTTGACCATGCCTATCCCATTCATTACACTGCTGTTACATACCTAATAAGAAAAGAGTGCCCCATCCCTTAGACCCCCTCCCCATTGGCGACCAACCCCACCCCTGTTGACCATGCCTATCCCATTCATTACACTGCTGTTACATACCTGATAAGAATACATTGGCTCTCAACTTTCTTCCACATAGAGTAATAAGTTTCATTAGCAATAGCATAAATATGTGGCTCAAGTTCTCCAATATGTTTCTCTTTGTATTTTTCCATGACAGAGGTATCGTAAAGACCATCAATGTAGAAATATGGATTAAGGGAACATAGAATACTCCCAATGTAAGACTGAAAAAATAGAAAGTTGTAGAAGCTAAAGATATCTTCACACAATGTTTATGTGTCATCATCATAGTCACCATCATAGTCATCATCATCATCATTATTATCATTATAAACACCACCATCATCCTAATCATCACTGTCATCAATAACATATTCGTCATTGTCACCATAGATATCACTGCTACCAACATCATAATCATAATCATCATTATCATCACCAACAACAACAACAACAACAACACCATCATTATTGTCATTTTCAGAAAGCTGCCATAGATGTGAAGGCAACAATGCATTGTCTTTAGAAATGCTTGTCAAAAAATAGCATGTCAACGTAACTTTAAATTAACATGATCATTTTAGCTTTATTTTGAATACTTACATATATTTTATCTGCTTTGAATCGTATATGTAAGTTATGAAGTATAGCAGAATCATGTAGATCAGCCAAGTTTGCCATGTCGTCAACACCACTGATACTAGTTTGGTGCATAGCAGTAACATTCTGTCTGTTGATAGCATCCTTTGGCATAGTGTATGTCTATAAAGAAACAATGTGATTAGTTGACAGATCTTTATCTACATACTTTATGTTGATGTCAAGAACCACTTTACCAATGTAACAAACAATAGCTACACCCACTCTTAGTGATCAGCTCATACTAATACATACTAACTACTCATCTCTCATGCTTGTAAGCTGGTTGTGTCTTGAGATAATGTAAAATTTAAAATACATAACATTACATTGTAAAAACCACACAGAATAACAAAATTTACTTCAATGACTATTAGTTTACATAATGCCACACAGGACAGTGCAGCTTGGATAAAGGCTGCTGCATGCAGGATCAGCAGAAGGTGACTACCCTCTCCTTCAGTGAGTGGACTCTCCTTCAATGAGTGGATCATACTAATGTCTGCTAAAATTCTACTAACAGCTCATGATTGCAGATGACATGGTCGCAATGAGCACCTCAAATTGCAGCGCATACAAACATATTGTTCTTAAATGATATTCAAAATACTGGTATGTGAAAACCACTATATAAACATACTGTGGCACTTATTGTCTTTTCATTTGACTACTATTAGACATAGACTGTGCACCATTGTGAACAGTCTACTGCATATCTCATCCTACTGAAATAACAACAAACTGCTTTGATCAAACCTACCTATAATCAAAAGATGTTTCTAAGTAATTGCAAAATAATAAACACATATTTTCAGCAAATACCACTGAATTAAATTGATGGATTGTAGAAATACTTTGTCATACATGAATTGCAGAGTAAGATTAAGAGTAAGATTGAGTTACTTATTTTATGTTGGTTATAATTTTTATTCATATTGTCTGCATATCATCTCTATGGTATATTTTAAGTTGGATTCTGAATACATGTACATATATATATAATATTTTGTTTATCTTAATTAATATATTTTATGAGCATCAGCTATATACATATTATCATTTTAATAGTAAGAATAAAAATAATATAAATAATCAACATCACTATCATAAAGATTACAAATAATCTTATACTCTTAGTTGTTTAATTATGCATTTTTATTATTACTACATTTGTCATTGCTGTTGTTGTTAATTTTACAAATACTTCTGTTATTTCACAAAAATTAAAACATAATATCATATTATAAAATACAATAAAAGTTTTTATTAAAAATAGAACTACTTAGTTGATTTATAGGTTGTCATGTATTATTTTCTCAAATAATATAACTATATTACCAATAGAAACAGACAGGTCTCAACAAGGACAATGGATGAACTGTCAACTGGATAATATATCTGCTTAGTCATAAAGACTGTGGCTAGCAATGTGGTCTAATGATTAGCAATACCATATACTAACAGACGTCTGACACCTTTTTCATTCGGTGGATAACATACAAGTGTCATGAAAATATTGCAATTGTACTCTTGATGTTTTTATTGCTGGTTCAGTCATTAGGAAAACATCCTGACTCTTATATTTTAAGACTATAAACAATCATCTGATTGTATACATATAAAATGAAATAAAAATAGTATAAAATATGTGATGAAATGCTAATATAATTATACCATTTTAAACAGCTTGTTATAGTTGAATGGCTCATTTAAAATCAATTGATAATGTCAAATACAAATTAGAAAAAGAAAATTTATTATCATACAAAATAAAAGGCTAAATAAATAGAAAGTGAAAAAGAGACATTTTTGCTGAAACCTAATTTCTTTGTGATATATTTAATATGATTCTGCTATGTTAATATTCTCAAAACTATAACTAATTACATTAGATAGTAATTATCTGGTAAACATGTAAAGGGTAGATAAGGGCAATCTAATGATGTAATCTGAAGCAAATGTGCTCCAATATTGTTCTCATTTCCTGATCAAAAACATTTTGTAGGATTTAAAACTTCATATTTATTTATAAGTTTTATAAGATTGTAGATAATCATTTGATAAAAGCTTATTTATTTTACAAGTTTTTTCTGTAAATAGTACTCGAATATGAAAGTCAATCATCAACATAATAAAAGCTTTATTCGTGATATGTCATAACTTGATTCGAAACCATTTCACTTCCGGTATGCAGATCTCAATGTTTTGTCTTGTATTTTTCATGCTCTAGCATTTAGCGGAAGTAAGAGATATCCCAAATAAGATATAGATATATGACAATTATGAATTTGTGATGACTCGGATCGAATGCATTGATACTCGAACGACCTTTAAAAGAAAGGTCAGCCGATGTACCCCATCTTTTACGTGTCACCACTGCCCACACTACCGTGAACATTTATCCCTTATATGTTACACAAACATCCTTATATTTCACCGATATTCTCATTTTATTGAAGAAATATAATTTTAAATAACAATTATAGGTTTAGGTCTTGATTGCGCTTTCTAAACCAAGTCGAAACCGAGCTATATTTGAATTAATTTTAACTTGATATATAAAGATTTTTTTAACATTTCAGTTTATTTCAAAGTTAATTAGTGTACTTAAAGGATTTCACGATGACTTTAAGGCTTATTTGTAGTTTACAAAGTGATAAGTCAACTAGCAAATGAGCAACCTCTGAGAAGAATGGAGGCGTCGCGGTGATTTCAACTCTAAACAATAACTACTTACTTTATCATACTCGGTCCTGAATGTTATCTGAGTTGGTTTGGATTCGGTAACAACTGCTGGGGACCAATTCTTGCCCTCTAGGAGCCATACACGAGAGCCCTACAACAATCAAAGCACAATTTATTGTAAATTCCGACACAAGAGTTTGCATGGACTCGCGAACTGTACTCGCATAAACACCGTCAAATCATAATTTAACAAATCTTGAAACCCTTTACTCACCACTTCGTGAAAAGACTCCATAATTGTGTAAACCCTAATCTGTGAATGTGAGAGTTATGTATATAATATAAGTGTTTTAAGATTTCCAGTTCATGATTGTTTGGAAGATTGCCCTTGAGCTCTGGTTCTTGAGTTTTGATTCTTCTTGAGTTTCGTACTAATATCGCGGGCTCAAGTGGTAAATTGCAAGCCTCCCACAGGAAGGGAGTGTCGCCAAAACGATCTTGGTTAAAACTTGCTATCTTTACACAAACTACTTTTTAATCAACCATAAAACACAAACAGAAAATACATTGACTCATTCTAACGTTAACAAGTTTAAGTTGAATAAAGTTTATGGGAGCGAAACATTTACTACTAAAAATTAAAGGCCACTTTCGCTGCTCCGAAAACAAAGGTAATTTTTCACTGCTATTACGTCGTATTTACACTGGGGGTATTAAAACACATGTCGCTGCAAGCCATACGTCATAGTAAACAGGAAAACGTTGCCATATGTTGTTTTAATGTTGATCAAGTCAAGATCAAGAAACTGGTCATATCTAGTAAAGCACCAATACTGACTAACTTAGACACAACTATAGAGAAGTTTAAGGGAGCGGTCATTAATTACTGGGGAGGAGGGCAGGTAAATTTTTTAAAACATCATCCCAAAAATTCCGGCTTGTCCCTCCCCAAATCCAAGTCCCAAAAAGTGTGGCCCTCTCCAAATCCAAGCCTAAAATTATCGGGTTTGATCTTATATTTTTAATGGGTAAAAATCAAAATATAAAAATCAGTATCTTCAAGGGTATTTATAACATTGAAATTGAGAATTTCGACATTTCTTGATATCTTTCGGCATAGTTAATATTAACTATTAACTATGCTTTCAGGGTATCGCAAAAAGAACAGGGTGGGGAAGAGGGGGTGCCCATCACGAATCACTACTGGCCGTTTCATAATTTCACCGATCACAGAGTTACGTAAAGCCTTTTCACAATTATTACAAATATACAAACAACGAGAATACTAACACTAACACGTTTCATTTTGCACAACCGTTATGACAAGCTGTCACGTTTTCACGTAGCGCTGATTCTGTAATCACGAATCACGACAGTGAAAATCTGTAAATCACGTATCACACGTGAGGATGATTTAACGGATGAAACTCACATGACTGAATTTGTTTTGCTTTTCACGAATCACAGGCCGAATTTAGGGTGAATCGCGGATCAAAGATAGCCTCTTCCCCACCCTGAAAGAAGAGCAAATCGTTTAATCTAAAATATTCAAATCTAAAAATCAAATCAAATCAAATCTAAAAATATTCAAATCTAATATATATTAGCCTGCGTTGCCGCTGGTCTGCGGGGTGGTGATTCGTTTATATTTTATGGGGTCGTGAAAAATAGCCTATGTACAGCCGTCCCTACCCTTCCCCCCTACCCTGTTTCTCCCTGTAGGGGGAGGGGTGGAGGGGGAGGGGTAGAGACAGGCTAGTGAAAATTCCTCCATGTCATTTGAAAATCCCTGACGAACATGCCCGAAACCCAAACTATCGATTTTGTGACAATGGATTGTATACATAAAATGAGAAGTTTAACGAGTTTCTTTGTAGTGTGTTGAGGATAGAATAAGGTAGACTAGCTTCAAGCAGTCCCTCTTTTCCCTCCAGAATCAGTGATTAAAAAACCCGAGTGTTACGGGATTCCTGTGGAGCGCTCCGGATCTAGCAGGAATCCCGCAACACTCGGTTTTTTTTAATCACTGATTCTGGTTTCCTCGTAGTCTAAGAATAAGGTTACTTTACATTTTTCTTTGTTCCATCTGAATCAGCATTAAAGTTTGTATGATAAGACCTTTCTAAGAGAAATGTATACTTTTTGATAAAGAAGCCAGCCACCTTAAATCTGTTTCTGCCTGTCTCACTTTCCTTTTTGTTTTATGGCTGATCAGCCCTCTCTCTCTTGATGGCCTGCCTCTCATCATCTGTCTATTTGTTAGTCAGCTGTCTGTGTGATTTGATGTTCTTAGATGCATTGTTTTAGACAAAAGTGTTGTTTTTTTTTACTTCTATTTTCAGAGTAAAAAGACTATTCCCGTAAAAAATGTCACATACAAATCCATTATTATTTACAAAATATTGTGATGAAAATAGAATAATAATGGGTGAAAAGCTGAAGAATATAAAGGAGACGGAAGAGTCATTGTCAGTCATTGTTTGTGAGGTCAGCGGTAGTCCAGTGAGCATGAGATCGAGGTTGATGTACAAGAAGCTCCAGCTCTCGATGTAAAGAGCAGGGTTGTTGTCTAATTATCGTTGTTTTTGAGTTTATCCACATCATGTTGCGCTGTATTGGGCTTCAGCGAAGGATCCGTACCTTAGCTCCAATATCAACATGCATGGTATGTTATTCTACCATCTTGTGTTGTAGATCTTTCGTTTTTGTTGTGTTTACATGAGCATCACAATATGACGTTTTTTGTTCTTTATTTTTTTTTTTATTGTTTATTATTTAACTTCTGATAATTATTGTGCATTCTTGTAATATAATTAATTAACATAATGTCGGCATATTTATAATCAATAACCAATAAACCAATATAACCAATTCTGTTGAAAATCTTCGATCTTTTTCAAAATGATTTCCTGTTATATCGTACATCAACCTTTTTATTTCGTGCCTTTATTTTTACTCAAATCTCCAAATAAGTTATTCCTCCAAAATTGTTTCTGCCCAAATTCACAGTAAATACACTTCATTGAATATAGCTTGAGAAACGATCATTAAAACACTAGGATTGATGTCTTATTTTATTATTTATATTCCATATTCTAGTTCTCCAACAGACGTTTCATTCATCGTGAACCTTTGCATCCAGAATGGGCAGAGCTAGCAAAAAAGCAGCTCAAAGGTGCTGATCCAGATAAATCTTTAACATGGCACACGCCAGAGGTTTGTTTATATTAAATTCATAACTTAACAGATTTACAAACAATATGTTCTTTCATGTGATGTTACTTATATTATTTGGACATCACAAACAAATAACTGTTTCTTTTTTTTACAGGGTATCTCTGTGAAACCACTTTATACAACCCAAGATACAAAAAACACCCCAGAGGAAATGCCTGGAAAATACCCTTTCACCAGAGGACCCTACCCTACTATGTATACCAACAAGCCATGGACAATTAGACAGGTACAGGACTACATTTATATGGTACAATAAACCAGAGGACCCTATCCTATCATATTATACCTAATAACCATGGACTATTAAGAGATGTTGGAACACAATTTTATACTTACAGTCAACGCACTTCACACACAAACATGTTTTGAACGATTATTCAAATATTCAAAATGAATATTCAATTATTAAAAATAAATATTTGACTATCAAAATGAATAGTCTATTATTCAAAATGAATATTCCAATTTTCACACAAGCAAACTAGATTCAAATTTACATTTAATCGAAATAGTACTCCATTTTCACTCCGCTAGTCTCCGCTCAAAGCTAGGCAAGGTTAAGTTATGGGAGAAAAGAGATCAGACCGAAGCTATGAGCTGGATACGAGGCAAACAGGCGGAATGACGTTGCAGACCATCACTGAAGGGGAGGAGGGTGGGTCGAAACACATATCTAGCCGCGTTGGCGAAATCGTCTAAAAGCCCTGAATTATGGTGCGAGGAGGTTTAAATACCTCTAAAAAGCCCGTGGCGATGATGCACGACACAGAATGAAGGTGTTTTAACAAGATCTAGGTTATTTGCATAACGCTTGCCTGTATTTCGCGGAGTTTTATGTAGTGAAAATATGACATAGATTTCCTTTTCTTGATCATATATATTTTCAACTTTGAAAAAAAGATTCCAATATTCATTTTGATAATCGAATGTTCATTTGGAACAATCAAATATCCATTTGGAATAATCAAATATTGTTTTCAAAAGTTTAGTGTTCATATGTGAAGTGTGTTAACTGTAAACCAGCTGCCATTCATCATTATCATGCCTTTAACCTAGAAATTGATGCACAACTGTATAAACTATGATTAACTATTTATATTTGTTGCAGTATGCTGGTTTCAGTACAGTTGAGGAAAGTAACAAGTTTTACAGGGATAACATCAAAGCAGGACAACAGGGCCTTAGTGTTGCATTTGACTTGGCTACACACAGAGGGTAAAGTAACATCTTTTTGTAACAAATCATAATATTAATATGCTAATAAACCTGCCCATGAATTCCATAAATGCTAAGAACAGGTAATTGTGGGTGCAATAGGGGTAAATTGGAACAAGAAATTAAATGCTTGCAAAACTAGAAATCAAAGTCGTCTCGCAGCGATCAAACCTCGGCCGCCATCTTGGACTATCATTGACACAGGGAGCCCAATCATTACAAAGAGCAGCCCAAGCTTTAGGAAAAGTAGTGAATTTTTCATGGGTACCCCAAATAGTATAATTTAGTCTTCCAAGGAGATATTGTGACAGATAATGTTATAATAAAGTCATTTAATTGTTTATTATTATTTCAAGGTATGACTCAGATAATCCCAGAGTATATGGTGATGTTGGAATGGCTGGTGTAGCAGTTGATTCTGTGGAGGATATGAAGGTACATATGAATCATTAATAAATATAAGCATAAACAATATTTATTACACATTAATGGTTGATATCCATGTGATAAAGCCATGAATAAGAACAATATCTGCCATGAAGTGATATGATATCATCACAAAGCCTCGCTCATTCTCGATATGATTCGTAAAACTTGTGAATATAAACAATATCAAGATCTTAACATGTAATAATCTCTATATACATGTATGTATCACACACATGTTTGGATACACAGACTCTTTTAGTCTCAAAGATGTTTTATATGAAACAAATGTTTACAAAAAGCTTATTTGTCTAGCAGCAAAACAACATGCACATGTAAACACTGTAATGGAAGTGGAAATCATTTTCTATGTTCCAAAGGACTTTTAAGAGAATATTAGTGCATTTAAGTTTTATAGCTTTGATTTCTTATCTTTTGAAATTTGTTAATAAAAGGTTTTTTTGTTGTAGGCTTTATTTAGTGGTATACCATTGGATAAGATGTCAGTGTCAATGACAATGAATGGTGCTGTCCTTCCAGTGCTGGCAATGTACATTGTTGCTGCAGAAGAACAGGTATAGGTGGACGTACGGTGGCGTATTTTGTTTTGGTTTTGCCAACCAACCATTGTTATTAGAAGAAGAAAAAATGAAAACATCTATTGTTTAAATGGTTGGCAAATTAGCATCATAATACCAACACTTGTAAACACTATGCTCACCTATGGATGTACAGTGGATAAACTGTTTTATTTAACAACAAAAGAATCTAAAAACTACAATATTACTTTGTTTGTAGGGAGCCAAGCCAGAGCAACTTGCAGGGACAATTCAGAATGACATCCTTAAAGAGTTCATGGTCAGGAATACGTATATCTATCCACCTGACACTTCAATGAAAATCATTGGAGATATTTTTGCCTTTACATCACAGGTACTGAAATTGGGTATTTCTCTTCTTTGATTAAAAGTTAGTGAAAGATGACCAATATCATGACTTAATGACATGTTTGTTGTTCCCACAGCACATGCCCAAGTACAACAGCATATCTATCTCAGGATATCACATGCAAGAAGCTGGTGGTGATGCAATCCTGGAGATGGCATTCACTATTGCAGATGGCATTGAATACTGTAGAACAGGTAGCTTTTTTATCTACTTATAGTAAAACATCAATAATGAATTCATAATTTAAAGGTTATATAAATGATTGTGTTTATTTGTGCATCTATAAGCGCTTGGCTTTCCAGGGGCACTAACCCTTGACTAACCAGGGGTATAAATAGAAACCATCTTCATGATTTTCTCTTGGGCTGGGGACATCTTTTTTACAAAGCCTCCTGGCTAGAGTCTTCCATGACCGACAATCTCCCATCTTTTTGAGAAAAAGTGGCTTTAGTTTTTTTTTACCATAAAGTCAAGCATTTTTCCTGCCCCATGTTAGGGTCAAAACCCTCTGTAATGTCCAACATATCCCCCTGCTTAGCCTGCTGGGAATCCACTGATAGGTGAATTAAAAAAACATACATGCATCTTCTAGTTATTGATAAATACAGGTCATTAGTATTAAGTCTAACTTAGTCTAACAGTGACACATGTTATAAAGAGCAACTAAAGTGTTTTGAGTTGTTACAGTGCGGACACTCCATCCGGGACCCAAAACCGTCCAATCAAAAAAATTTTAAACCAGACAGAGATTGAACTGATAATAGCATAAGCCAATCAAATTCTAGTGTTCTCACACTCATAACAGTCTTGAACTGAAAGCTGCAATATGATTGGTTGATTATCAATTCATCCAAAGTGGTCCCGGTTGGAGTGGCCGCACTGTAAAACTGGGCACTTTCCAAACTAAATAGATTTGTGTATGTTTGAGTAAATTTAATGATTTGTTTATATGTTACAAGGTCTAAAAGCTGGCTTGGATATCGATAAGTTTGCTCCAAGGTTGTCTTTCTTCTGGGGCATTGGAATGAACTTCTACATGGAGATTGCTAAAATGAGAGCAGCTAGAAGATTATGGGCGCATTTGATCACAAAGAACTTCAACCCCAGTAATCCAAAGTCATGTCTGCTGAGGACACACTCACAAACATCAGGATGGTCACTGACTGAACAGGTTAGCAATTATATCAGAGAGCAAAAGGAAGGGTATGAATGGAATTAAAAGAAAGGGAAAAAAAGAAGGAAGACAGAAAGAAAGTGAAGGAAAGAAAAGGAGGAAGAGGGAAATATATTTTAAATAAAAGGGGTAAAGAAAATAGAAAAGACAGGAATGGAAAGAAATGGGAAGGAAAGGAATGGAAAAAATGAAAGAAAAGGAAATTAATACAACAGAAGGAAAATGAATGCATGGAAAAGAAAGGATTGAAAGGAATGGGACAGAAATAAAGGGAAATGAATTAAAATGAAATGAAAAGAAAGGAAAGGAATAAAAAAGAAGGGAATAGAATGGAAAGGAATGGAAAAGAAAAGGAAGCCTAGGAAAGTAATGGAAAGAAATGAATGAAAAGGAAGAGAACCTTTTCTGACCTAATACAGACCAATGACCTTAGGTTTTATTACTCAGGATTTACAGTCAAATATTATAACTAAAGATTGTAAAAATGTTATGATGCATTGTGCACTTTTCTTAGGATCCGTACAATAATATTATTCGTACAACCATTGAGGCAATGGCAGCAGTGTTTGGTGGAACTCAGTCCTTACATACCAACTCATTTGATGAAGCCCTTGCTCTCCCTACTGTCTTTAGTGCCAGGATTGCAAGAAACACACAGATTATTTTGCAAGAAGAGTCAGGAATACCCAATGTAAGATACAAGTAATACATGTCAACAACATACCTTAAGTTTGAAAAAAACAATGTACATTGTAGACCTTGTCTTGAAAATGTCACTTACAGTTAGGTAATGCATACAGTATGAGCAGCCATTATCTCCTCCAGTTCATCTGTAGACCCGTATCACTAAATATGCACGATGACTGACAATATTTGACAAATATTTGAGGTGAAATATGCTGATTTACATTAATTTTTGTAAATATATATAAATAACCAACCATCTAAGGTTATTCAAATTTGTAAAAATTGTGAATATTCAGAGATTTGATTGACAGAACTAAAAAGGCCAATTGATGGCTGACTAAGAGTAAGCAGAAAATAAAAAACTGCAATGTTTGGTGTATTTTAGGTTGCAGATCCATGGGGAGGTTCTTTCATGATGGAGAGTTTAACTGATGAGATTTATGCAAAGGGATTGGAGGTCATCGAAGAGGTAGAGAATTAAATTTATTCAAAGTAATATAAATTATTGTTACATAGTTGTTTATCATACATTGAATGAGAGTTGGGAGAAACGAGCACACTGTCGGCTTCCCAGGAGATCAGCTTACTTCTAGCTGAAGGAACTATACAAACACTAAATATTAGTGTTTTTCCTTACATAGGATCCATGCTGTATAAGCACATGCAGCAGTACATAGATATATCTGTTGCTAATATATATTGTATTTTAATGTATGTAAGGTTGAACAACTTGGTGGCATGGCTAAGGCTGTTGCTGCAGGAATGCCAAAACTACGTATTGAAGAATGTGCAGCAAAACGACAAGCTAGAATTGACTCTGGATCAGGTACAACTACACTTTAGTGTGTCCTTTTTGTGTAGCTTCTGTTGCATTAATTTCCTTTTCTTTCATTCTTTTCATTGTTTCTTCCTTTTTTGTCTCTCTATCTGTCTGTATATTAGTTTGTTTGTTTGTATGTCAGTTTGTTTGTTTGTTTAATTTGTTAGCTAGTTTGTCTGTTGTAATACATTCACCTAACTATATATTATCTATATATTATGTATTTTTCTGTACAAATAGAGACTATTGTTGGAGTCAACAAGCATCGTTTAGCACATGAAGATGAAATTGAAGTTCTTGTTGTAGACAACACTCATGTCAGAGAACAACAGGTAATGCACTCACTTAGAAAGTAAATACATTATTTAGTGATGTTTTGTGTGTGAAATTACTCAGAACAAAGATTCTGTGCCCTCTAATCAGAAGAACAAACAATAATCTTTATGTCATTATTATTGCCATGATTTTTTACAGCTTGAGAAGTTGAGGAAAGTCAGAGAAAAACGTAATAATGACGAGGTAACAATTCTGTCTGTTCTATAGCAATCATGATTTTAACATTTTTTACAATATGTTTAATAGTGTAATATGATTGTAGTTCATAACATACTTGATTTGATTGTCATTGTCATTGTCCAGGTGGAGAAAGCACTTGGTGCTCTTACAGAGGCAACCAAAACTGGTGAAGGCAATCTACTGGATCTTGCTGTCAAGGTTGGTGATGTAATATTACTATACCAATTCAAGAGAAGAGAAGAACACACATTTAAGTACCTCCTCCCTATTTGTCCCTAATTCTTCCTGTTTTTTTGTAAAAAATAAATTTCCTTGTTCTTGTGTAATTTTTTCCTCATCCCTGATCCATTTCTCTGTTCATTTAACATGCTCTATTAACCTCTTAACATGATAATTTCAGGCTTCACGAGTACGATGTACAGTAGGAGAAATTACTGAAGCCATTGAGAAGGTATCTTCCTATTATTTTTATGGTTTTCACAATTGTGTTTTGATATTTTGAGCCTGGCTTTTACATGATTGTATGGAAGATGTTCATCCATCCACAGCCGTGATAGAGGTGGAAAAAAACATGACATATGAATTAGTATATTCATTTATAATGGACGTATGTATGATAACATTTTCATGATAATAATAGTCATCACTGTCATCTTTGATTACAACTGACATCATCATCATCATCTTCATATTTTCATCCTTGATACAAAGATGGGATTGTTTAAGGAAAGTAATTTTCCACCAGAATAGTAGTGATACTCATTCTAAAAAGATAATATGATGATGACTTTATCATTGGTAACTAATGTTGGTAGCAACAATTGCAATGGCTATGATGATAGCTGAAGCATCTTTTTTATGCATTCATTGTGTTATTTCCCTGGTAGGTTACTGGAAGACATGTAGCCAGCGATCGCATGGTCAGCGGAGCATACAAGACAGAGTATGGTGAAGCTGATGAAATAAAAGACTGTATCAAGCGAGTTGAGGTGTGCAGCATATTTTTCAATGCCTTATCAACACACTACATGGTTCAATTATTGTTGAGGAGTTTTCATCACCTGGGTGTGCATGGTCTTGTAAAAGAGTGTTGCTGTTATGTTGCTGTCGGACGTTTTGCAACCTGAATGACAGACATTTTTAGAGACTTACTTGTACAGTCTATGTCAAGAGTACTTACATCTCAATGATGATCAATATCACTGATAACCTGGGTTCAAACCATTCACTATTAAACATTCCGTTTTTACTCAAGAATGAATCATAAACTTCACTAACAAGTGAAAAACGTGTTATCTCTGACTTGCTTTGTGTTTCTTTTTCAATCTGTAGGAGTTTGTAGAAAGTGAGGGTCGTCGTCCTAGGATCTTGGTTGCTAAAATGGGACAAGATGGCCATGATAGAGGAGCCAAAGTTATTGCTACTGGCTTTGCTGATCTTGGATTTGATGTGGATATTGGACCTTTGTTTCAGGTAAAACACAGTGGTTTGTTTCTATCAAAGATAGAGCTGTAATAGTCAAATCTGTCTGCTACATGATAAGAATATTGTCATGATCTTTATTGTATTAAAACAGAATATCAATAATGGTACACTGCAAAAACGGCTGAGTAGATACAACTCAGTATATTGAGTACATGCATTCAGGATGACACTTTATAGTGAGTAAACCCAACTCATTATTAAGTGTAAAAATAAATGTAGATGTGCCATTGAGTACGATGTATTCAATATATTGAGTTTAACCTCACTTTTACTCACTATAAAGTTGGGTTTACTCACTATAGATTTGGGTTTACTCACTGTAGAGTTGGGTTTACTCATTATAAAGTGTCAACCTGAATGCATGATTAACTCAATATACTGAGTTGTATCTACTCAGCTGTTTTTGCAGTGTAGTATATAATTGATCGATGGTGATGATGTTAATATTGATGGTAACGGTATGTAAATGATAATATCATGAAGGTGATGATGCGATGATGATGATTGATGTTGATAACTGAATGTAGATGATGATGATGATAACGATGGTGATGATGATTATGATGAGAATGATAAAACGATGATAAGCAATGCATATAATAACGATTACTATGGTGATGATATTGATAATGAACACGATAATGATGGTCGTTCTTCATGCCCGAAGACACCAGAAGAAGTTGCCCAGCAAGCAGTGGATGCTGATGTGCACGTTGTAGGAGTCAGCTCACAGGCCGCAGGACATAAAACACTTTTACCAGCACTGATAGAAGAGATGAAGAAGATGGGACGAAGGTCAGTATTAACAAAGTGCTTCCCTATTACTGCATGTCCAAGAAGAAGCATTCTGTAGTAGTTCATGGTAAATGTCAGTAACTCAAAGCAAGGTAGAACAACAAAACAATTTGAGTAGAAAATTGAAATTAAAAACAGTGTTACATCTCAGTGTTGAGATGTACATTATTGGCATTGGCATTATACAAAGACAAATATATCTTTTCGCTCTACTTTGTTCACGCTCTAATATGACCAATCTTCACAAAAAGAAGAATTACATTGATTGTGGTCTGCCTGCCTCAATATTTAGTTTTCAAAGGCTAAATAGTAGAGATTTAACCATCGTAATTTCAACGATGTTAATTTCAATTTCAGTGACATTGTGGTGGTGTGTGGCGGTGTCATTCCACCTCAAGACTATCAATTCCTATATGATGCTGGTGTGACTTGTATCTTTGGACCTGGTATGTATATAGAATGACTAACACAACTGAAAACCTTAGCTGAACGTTAGGATTTGAATCATCTTGCTTCTGGCTTGCAGGAATTTATTACATTGACCTTTATACTTTCTAAGACTGCATGGATTCAAACTATTCACTATTCACAATGGTGATTCAAACTATTCACTATTGATGTTTTTGTGTTCAGGTACAAGAATACCAGTTGCTGCTGTCGGAGTTCTTGATGCTGTGATCAAAAATGCAGGTGGAAGTGGTGGCGAGGAAGGTGTCATTGCTTAATCAAACCATTGAGATGTCATCATGGCTGTGCAAAGATTAAATTAACTGACAGTAGACGTACTGTAATGCTAGCAGCGTCATTCCCTCTCCTTCAATACTGATAACCTTATATATAACTAGTCGATAACTATTGCTTCGGTGTTTCTAAAGAAACAATTGTAGTAAAAATAACTACATGGTTAAGAGTGTGACTAGGGCGTTATCACTCTACTATTAAACTAGTTTCGTCTACTAGTTTGTAACTAGTTTCGTTATGATCTTTCACGATTGTGTCAACCGACATTAGGGTTGTAGAGAGTAAACATCCCTCTTCTTCGGAGCTTTTATAGTATCATCACAAAGGGATGCCTCTTAGAATGCAGAAGTCGTATTGTTAATGATAACATAGTGGAATGAATGATATATCATTATGAAGATATCTTTTAGTATGTAATTGTCACAAACATTTCTTTCTTCCTTTAAAAGCGACTAATCCACGATTTGTTTGGACAAGTGTATTTTTTAGAATAATGTAAGACATGCAATCCTGTTTAACATTTTTCTCTTTACTTCAAGTACCTAAGTTAATATGTGTAAGAATAAAATAAGAGTATATATTATAAGAATGAGTTTGATTGTAGTGCTATGTTTGATGGTATAGCGATTTGTTAAGGAATCAGTGTGTGTGTGGGGGGAGGGGGGGGGGGGAGGGTCAATTACTGAGTGTCAGGATACCTGTCTTCCCTTCCCTCCACAAGCCCAACACGCTACGTATCTAAACCCATCCCTTAAAATTGAAAGCCGTGTAGGAACATAGCCCACTTTAAATGGCAGTCCATCGCCCACTTAATTGTGAGTTGAGTGTAATACAGCCTGTTGCCACGAGGGCTTTTCTCCGTTATATATCTGGTTTCCCTCGCACTGCAAAAATTGAACATGTGAGCAGAGTTGTGTGCGAAAATATTTAACGTAGAGTCTCAAAATTAGTAGATCATTTGTGTCTGGCTAAATACATTGAGGCGTTAAAAAGGTGATTTTTATATGTATTATTATTTAATTGAATAAAAGGCTGTCGCTGTGATTTTATATTAAATCACCCCTATTTACCATCTCCTTATTACCATTGGCAATCGTGAATTGACTTGAGTCGATGAAAATTGCTGTAACTCTGAATAACGTTCCACTAGGAATTAATACGTTTCTTAAGACTGTCGTTTTATATCTTTTGCACTGACCTAGCCGGCCGGCTGATTACGTACCGAACCAATGCAAACCCCATAAAAACAGACACGCCCATTTCAATAAAATCACTTACTTGAATAGGAATTTGAGAAACGTAAAGGTAGTCAATAGTATACTATTAGATCACAAAGCAATAATAGCCTGGCATTTTGAAGTTACACAAACTAAAGCGCGCAACATGCATGGCCGATGAGCAGTTTCTGCAGCATCGATGAAGCATTTCCGCCCAAACAAGCTTGACAGTTTCAGATATTTCTTTTGGCTCATTACTTTATCCAAGTAATATATAAAAAATAACAAATTCTTTGCTTACCCTCGAAGCCTAACCCTACTACTTATGATATTTTTTTTATATATGACGTTCTTACGATCTTTAATATAATATTATCATTCATCAATCGAAAACAAATAACTCTCAACCTGTATATGGTCAAGAATTGCACCTTAATTGATTTTTAACCTGGCACACTAAAACACTAATAGTTTTGAACGCGTCGTATTGACTGCATGCGCCATCAAACAACACACATTTAAAATAATTACATAACAATAGACTCGTTTGACATTTTATAACCGATCAGTCACTTAGTTAGCGCAGGGGTTTAACCGTTGACGTCTAGGGGCTGTTTCTTCTCTCCTTCACTGGTCTTTTGACTAGCGTGAGTGAGGTTTTCTGTCGCCGGGGATAGCGCGGATGAGGCCGAAATCTTCATTCTATACGTAATTCGATGCGTTGCTTCAGCTTCGTAGAATGTCTCGGAGGAATCTTCACATTCAATTTTTTCTTTCTTTCTTTTCTTCTCTTTCTTCCATTTTCTTCTGTTTTCAAATTTCAGAAACTACTTGTGTTTAGACGTGTTCAGTGGAGCATCGTCGTAGGGTTGCAGGTGTCACAACGAAAAAAACAAGCCACCATGAAATGAAAAAAAACTCAATTTGTAGACAACATATATTAAAAATAAACGGCGGTATTCTACAAGCTGAAAATAAAACATTATTAGATCAAGGAAAGGTTTTTGACCAAGACCAATTCAAGGTACGATTCCAAACGTTCTCAGTAATTAAATACTACGACCACCAACAATGTAAGTCATGCTATAGGCCCTTAATGAATTCTTACATCACTTTTAACCAACTGTTGACAGAAACGAAGGTTTTTTCACGTTCGGGTTTCTAAACATTTTTCCTTAAAAGAAAAATATAAAAAGGTAAGATTCAGTTAATTAATTTTATAATATCAAATATGTATTCCAAATTTGACTTTTGTTTAGAGAAATATCAACGATTTGATTCATTATTTAGTGGCCTAACATGGAAATACTTTTCGACCTAAATTCCATTTACACATTTAGTTAAACTAAACAATATAATATAATATTTGTAAATATTTCCCTTCGTATCAACTTTCAATACCACAAATGACTTGCTCTGTTAGACCCAGAAACCTACAACGAAGAATATTGTGAAGTGATACTACTTGGTGACCGTAATTGTTTGATTTGACCACAAAATCAATGCACATCTTTCAACTTTACTCTCTTATCAAAGAACCCACGAACAATATCAAATACAAGTAGATTTGCTCGAACCTTTCCTTTAACTTTAAATGGTACTTTGTGACCTATGCTTTTTCTGTTAAGTAATTATCGTTTAATTCTAATTTATGTTCTCCCATTTTGTTTTCAGTGTTATGGGTAGATAAATAGCTAGACAAAACAAGCAAGCAAAGCTGAGAGGATGAAACCAAGCTGCGAGTTGTGGCTGTTTGGTGCTTTATTTCTACTGTTAGGTCAGTAACAATTTGTTGAGATAACCAGTCTTGGCAAACACCTTTAAATCAATCATAATAACCAAATACAATCATTAAAACATTGTCCACGTAAAGTAGACTGATTAACACCACAAGTGACACGTGATTCTTTGTATATTTGCTTTCAGTAGTTGACATTTCAATTTTTAACTGTATAATGAATAACAGTGGAACATAAATAAGAATTATGAAATCTGTGTTAACAATTGTTATGCTAGTATCAAGCATTTAGAGCGAACGTGTGTGATGTCACGTGACATTTCTTTTATTGTTAATGTCGTTTTTGTTGGACAATTTCACTGTACTATTTGACAAAAAAGCCTCTATTTATTCCGCTATAAAACTTATTTTCTATTTTCTATTGTTAAGCGATAACATTTTGTGCTTTGTTTGAATTTGTGATGTTTTTATAGCAAATGGAGGTTTTCTAAGTGCAAATGCGTCCAATACAGAGTACAGCGGTACTAGCTATAAACATAGTGGAGTATTACATATAACCATTTACCCTAGTTTTTCTCGGCGGATAACACTCTCCTTGCTCTACATAGATCTTCATCATCATATTCAATCTCATTCAATAATTGCTAATAAACCATATTTCGTTTATGTTTGTCATAGTTTTATGTCTTCTAATAATGTTCTTTTCGTCTAGGATTATGCAGGGCAGCACCAACACAAGGTAACCTGTATTATTATCGACCTAACGACATCACTACACAACGACCACCATATTTAAACCAATCTTTTGATTGTTATATATTGAAAGTCAACGGTTAATGCATATGGTTTACCTTCCTTAGAAATGGCCTCCATTCAGCTTTTGCATCGGTAGACATTATTGTCATTAGAAGTCTTTTTATGTCGCAGTTTAATAATACACGGCTACTCTGTTGGGGAAACAGTAAACGCCCGCAATACGTTTATCCTGAGACCAGACAATTATTTGTATAAATTTACTACAGGGATTTTCAAGCAAACTGACGGATGCAGTGTGAACACGATAAAAGCGAAAATGATCAGCTATGAACTATTAGTCTGTTGTAGTATATATAGATTTCAGTTCTAGCCAGCAAGCCCAGCTTTAAATATATGGCGATACTGTGTTTGATTGGCTATATATGTTATAAGATTATCTTTATGAGTATATACATATTCAATATATATAAAAAGGCTTTTTATGCATTAAGAGTGTTTTGTAGATCAAAAGTAAAGTATAGCTATCGACGAAGGTTTTTTTGCTTTATAATGTATTTCAAGCGGACCTCAAGTGTTTTAGCCGGCATGTGCTCTAGCTTTAGTTTTGTGAAGATCATTTTTTCTCAAAGATAGTGCTTGAGAATTTTGGCTCTGGTAAAAACATAATATATCAGTTGGTCACGTGGGTTAGAGTAGTAACCCACTTCCTGCATTGGAAGTCAAAGCAACACAACCTTTGTCAGCGTATCTGTATATATATAGCCGTCAAAATACCTTAGCTCCAGGAATCATTATTTCAATTGGTTTCTCACTGTGGACTGATTCGATAAAAGTTAGTTTTCTGATAAAGGTTATATTGTCTATTAAGTAATATTTCCCAAATATATGTTCAGTTATATGCCCTTCACTAGATGATTATTGATTGGCTGCAACTAAAATGTACTGAAATAACAGTTCTATGATATTAAGGGACATTCCGTGTAGGTGAGATAGCAAATTTTCTTCTCATTTAATCCTGCAGCAAAGTATTCTCCTTTTCCATAACATTTGCATACATACTCTTTTTTACCACCAACAATTCTCGGCTTGAGCAGCTCAATAGTGTCTCCTTTATCTGTTGAACACGAAACATGCATGATCTTCTTGCCCTGAAATTATACAATGAAAATGACGCCTATAGATTATACGTCAGTAGTAGATATCCGTGTTAATCTCTTGGTATCGTCTCGCGGAATATATACGTATACAATACATACCGTCTCTTCAATAACTTTTTCTGTCGCTGTTGATGTCATTGGTGCTGATATCCCTGCCAGTCTAGTCACGGTACATTGCGTCAGATTTCCTGCACCTGGAATACCTTGATCTCCCTTATTTCCCTTGACTCCCTGTTGTCCAACTAGTCCCTGACTATCATTATATTCCATCTTGGAAACAACGTCAATCTAAACAACAAACAAACGTATCTGGGGTATGATTGGCTACATATCATCACACCTGGAGATGTCAATGACGTCACTCCCTGTGTTTTCCCGCCCACATTTACAGACGCGCGCGTGGTGGCCATTGTAAGGCAACAAGAGATGGACCATAGATAAAAAATATTCAACACATGGTTGAAGTAAGATGAATATTAGATATCCAAAAGTGACTGATTAATATTGTTTGTGTTGGAGTAAAACTTGAACATATTTTGTAGGAAAGAATTAGGCTCAAATAAGGAAACTTAGTCGGTTCTAAAATAAAAAGGCTGAATATTTTCAAAAGTGAATGCAAGTCAGCTATAACCTCTAACAGAAGTCTATCAGGTTAAATCGAAATAAGACTTCTTACCTTGGCAGTCAAAGTACTGTTCACATTCATGCATTTGTCGATAGTGTCATTGATGTTCTTCTGTAACTTTGCTTCAAGATCTGCATCGTCTTTCTTGCTTAGATCGATGGTGTCATTGATGTTCTTCTGTAACTTTGCTTCAAGATCTGCATCGTCTTTCTTGCTTATATCGATGGTGTCGTTCACGGCTCTTTCTAACTGCAATGATGTATTCCGCACATACTGAGCTAAAAACGACAACTGAAATATAACAACATGTACCATGACATGGCTTAGAGTGACATGACTCGGGGTGACAACATCGCTTAGCGTGACATGACTTAGAGTGACAGCATAACTTGACTTAGCGTACCATGACATGACTCAAGGTGACAGCGTGACATGACTTATCGTGACATGAAATGACTCAAAGTGACATGACTTAGAGTGACAACATAACATGACTTAGCATGACTCAAGGTGACAGCATAACTTGACTTAGAGTGACATGAAATGACTCAAAGTGACATGACTCAGAGTGACATAATATGACTCAAGGTGACATAACTTGAATTAGAGTGACAACATGGCTTAGCGTGACAAAGTATTATTGGTCTACTTGTTGATGTACTATGTTGTTGTTTTTCTCATTGTCAGTAAGTCTATCTCTTGTCTTGTTTGCCTGTAGCCATACTGCTGTGATTTCGTTTCGGAAAGTGCTTTCTTGTAGCTGAATTTGGTTCTTGGCATTGCTCAACTCGTTTTGTAAAACTGATATTTTATTCTTCTGAAAGAAGATATCACTCTGTTAGTTTGTCAGTATTTTATAGGAAACTTCCTTATCATTTGCCGCTAGCTAGTCATATTTAACGGAAACGATTGCTTATGCAGTATTCGTGTTAAACCTCTCTATACCACCTCCACGAACCTATGCAGTCTGCATACAAACAATTTCACAGTTGTGAAACGGCTCTTCTTCGTGTTCAAAATTATGTTCTTCAAGCTATTGACAATCGTTCTTGTGTTGCCATGCTTCTCCTTGATTTATCTGCAGCCTTTGATACTGTTGATCACCAAATTCTTCTCAATCGTCTTCGTACTAAATTCGGGATTGGTGGTAATGCCCTTCGATGGTTCAAGTCTTACCTCCTTGACCGTACCCAATTTGTGTCTATTAATAACTCCACTTCTGAAACTCTTCAACT
>JAUPMH010146563.1:0-14179 GCA_032270665.1 Metridium farcimen
GGAGGAGCTATAAACGATATAAAAAGCACAACATTGTAGAGTTCATAGTTTTGAAGTTAGAAATTTGATTGCGTGACATGAAAACCATCTATACGCTTATACATGCACACATCAATTAACTAGAAATGAGTATATAAACTGATATCAAGCTTTCATCTCAGCAAAAATGGCAACTTTTCACATTTTAAGAACATAGTAAAAATAAACCACGACTTACTGACATTCCGAACGTTATGATGACCTTGACCGAGTGATTCGGCAAAATCGACGAACGAGGGCGTTAGGCGGTTCCCAGTTCCTCCGCGGATGCTCCCCGAGAGTTTAATTGGTTATTGATGTAATACAGGGCATTCATGGACGATTTGCGGTCCAGTCACTGCCAAACCGCAGGCCAGTCTCGCAGTTAAACTAGCGCACGAGTTAGTCTGGCGGAGAGAAAACCAGACAACAATCATTTCGACAATCCTTTTCGGTTATAGCCTGGTTTGTTGCCAGCTTTGAAGCTTTGAAAAGACTAGACAATCTGTGAAACAAGTATAAATGGAAACTAGCGAGTAAACTAGTATAGGCTGCTCGGTGTTTTATATCAACGATAGGTAATATAATAAAATTTGTAACACCGTAAAAAATGTTAACTTAACGTAACTTTACTGACGTTTCGAGCTTTAGCCCTTCGTCGGAGTGGCAAAGTGTGAAACAAGTACTTGATATTTTCACGTAATCCTTGGCTCGTTGTGTTATCATCATTTGTATCATCAATTGGTATAATTTGTGGTTATTATCTTTTGTGGTTCGCTATCGTATCAATAAAGCAATAAGTACTTGAATAATACTAAGTGACAATCACGATTTTAATGACATCGAGATTATCATTATAAGAGTTTCCATGTATTTGCCACCAAATACTTTTTCAATTTTTTTTGTTTGAATTGTTTGAATTAATTATTGCCAGCCTGTATATCTACCGCTTGTTCTCAAAAATTAACCTTAAATTATATTCCCTTTGTATTTACAATCTGTCCTGCCTGATACCGTTAGTTGTGCAACAGAGTCCTCTTTCGGATACTTGATTTTTTTCTATAATATATACTTAGTATTCTATTTTTATTCTCAGATTTCTAAGGTTTCGTTCTTTTCTTAATATGTTCAATTCAATTCAATCTATTTGTGCATTTTTTACATATATAAGTTTACAATATATATATTTTTTTACAATAGTATAGGTATTTTGTATTTTTGTCTCCGGCTATTTTTTTTTTTTTTTTAGATGCCTCTTAGGCCTAGGTTATACGTCGAATCTCACTTGAGCCGAATGCAATTACAACAAAGATTCGACGTATAACCTAGGCCTTAGAGACCCTAAATAAACATATGGTTTTCGAGTTAGGGCCTATGTGTTTGCATCTTAGACTTTCATAGCTATACGAACATACATACCGGCATACTTGTAACTCCACGTTATTTTATGATTTTACGGTTTTAGGAGACACTTTATCACGTAGTGCAGGTATCTGAGCATCGGTGAGAGCACACGCTCTTCACCTTAACAAGCACCAATGTTTTCTTTACATTAGCATGCATGAACTAAACTATCTTCCTATCTTGTTGAATGTCTGTCTTTTCAATTTCTGTCAGTAGAACAGTCCCGCCGACTGGTGTCTATCAGATACTAAAGAATTGACGATTGAAAGAGGTGGACTTCTCAACACCTTGTCGCTAACCGTTAATCTGCATGTATCGTTATCGAGGAAATCAACACTTGGGAGCGAAATAAAAAAATCACGTACTGTTTGTTGATATAAAATCCGTCTAGAAAATGAAAGAGTTTGCTTATTAACGGCGTTTAAATATAGTATGCTAACCATAGACTACATTGTTATAATCTGCATGTATCGTTATCGAGGAAATCAACACTTGGGAGCGAAATCAAAAATCACGTACTGTTTGTTGACATAAAATCCGCCTAGAAAATGAAAGAGTTTGCTTATCAACAGAGTATAAATATAGTATGCTAGAAAATGACGGACTTTGCTTATTAACAGGGTATACAATTGTCATGTGGTTTTAGCGGAATCAATATCAAGTTTATTGGAATCAAGTTTTTTCTATTCTATTTGTTCATTTATCAGTTGGTTCGTTGTCAGTTTGTTTAGTGTTGTTTATGTGTTTTCTTTTTGTTAACCGGTTTGTGCTTTTATTTCTTCATTTGTTTAGTTGATTGGTTGTTTGTTTATTGATTGTTTGTTTGTTTGTTGTTGATGTTTTTATTATGTTGTTTGTTTGTTTTTAGTTGTTTTTTTTAATATTTGTTCATTTACTTGTAGGATTGTTGTGTTTTTTTATGTTTGTTTGTTGTTAATGTTTTTAGTTTGTTGTTTGTTTGTTTTTAGTTTTTTTTTGTGTAAATATTTGTTCATTCATTATTTGGTTGGTTGTGTTTTTTATGTTTGTTTGGTGTTGTTTTTTGTTGCCGATGATGTTTTTATTTTCTTATTTGTTTGTTTTTAGGTATATTTTTATTTTGTTTTTATTTTAGCTATCTTAAAATATGTGGTTTAATGAATCCAAACCACTCGTGCACGGCCATTATAATTTGTTATCACCAAAGTTGTTATAAAACTAATTACTGATCTATTAATTTGCACTGAGTTTACTAGAAGAACCTGCCTAAGTACAACAATTGTTTACTCACGTTCATCGGCTATATATGGATACATGAAGTCACAATCGCTTCATTCCTCTTAAAGATAAGACATAAATATCTATATATCAAGCATCGGATCGGTAAACAAAACAACTGGAATATCATGCAATTCAAAAATAGTTCATGTCTTAAGGTAGTGGTTAAAGTGAAGAAGAATCGGTTTGGGACGTTTTACTGGTGCAAGTGCTTCGCTTCACGATCGGTGTCTCTACCATGAAGAACCAATTAAACCATCACTGTTCCGTGTTTATTGAGCATAAGAGATCTTTGCATTGTCTGATTAATATCACTCATAGGCGTAACCAATACTTATCAATAAACGTGATACTCGTTGAACCCCTCTAAATATGACATACCAAATCAACTCTACCAGCCAATCACACAGCGTGTTGAATCTCTATATTTAGTATCGTGTTTCTATATGCGTAACGCGCCGTCACGGATCAGTATAAAAGCTGGAACACTCGATCGATAACCCCAGAGAACCATATTAAATCAATGAGTGCGGTACCAAGTACGGACAACAGAACCACCAAGACAAACAAACTTCCAACAGTGTTCATTACACATTGTGACAACATGAGAGCTGATTTGAAGAAGTTTTGGGGGATTATTAGCGGAAAACAAACGACTGAAAAACCTCAACCTAAACCAAGATTGCGATCGACTTCTCTTCCTCGCATCACGTCATATGGATTGATTGGATTCGGGACGTACGAAGTTGCACAGCCGAAGGAAGATAAATGTACTCCAATGTGGTATGAATACGATCTAGGGAAGAAGTGTAATACTTTCCCAAGACGATCTATGAAGCAGAAAAGGAGACCCAAAATTGCTGGTCGTGACAGGAGTGCTTCTGTTAGTGTTGAAGTAAATCCAAAAGACTCTGAAAGTCCCCAATATCAACGCCGTGTAGACATTGATGCTACTATAAAAGAAGAGGAGACTTTAGATGTCAGTAAATTGAAAAGGAAAGGTTTTGAAGGCGTGAAAAAGAAGAAGGACAAAAACGGGCGGTCGACACAGACGACAGTGTTGTGCTCAACGGAACTGTGAAAGCTCTGAAACTAAAAAAATGAGTGGTGATCAGAGCACGCCGCTGATGCTGAAAAAGAGCAGGTTGGGAAAGTGTTCACTAAAGTGGAATAGAAGGGCACAAAACGATCGCAGAACGAGCCCAACGCTCAACATATCGGTGTAACCAGAGCCGTGTGTTGTGGTCAATCAGGATCGCGAGGTATTATGACATGTCTCGTGATTTAGACGGCAATAAAGGTTTTGTTTCTTGGCTGGCTTGTCAACAGAAGAACACAAGTCACGAAACTACAATTCCATATCACCGACGAGACAGTAAATTCGCAAGCAAAACCCTCATCGTCTTGAGCTGAGTGATGTCGTGCATCATTAACTTCAGTTGTATCACATCTTATGCAGGACGATAATACTTAATGAACTCGAACGACCTTACGTAAAAACGATTAAAAACGATGCAAAGCGGAAAAACCAACGAACCGTAAAACTAAAACGGGCTGGAATGAGAACTTCCTTGATGAAATGCACCGAAAATAACGTAGGAAATGCAGCTGGAAAGGCAGTTTCCAGTGACATTGATTCAGTAGCGCAGAGAACAGTTGTTAAAGGGTAGACTACATTGTCTTGTTAGAAATCTAGGACTCTGGAAATGAAACAATTTCCAATGGTGTAAAGCTAATTTTTCAATATCAGATACAGTGGAATAACGATTTTTTGCATTTCAAGTTGGAAGGAATTGGCGGTAATTTTATCAATTGGGGAGAACCTTTTAGAGATTTTTTACTAATTGAAAACAAAGGTGCAAATTTTTTTAAACTGGGGTTAAACTTACCAGAACCTTAAATTTTCCTGCAGAGTTTGGGGTGCAAAAAAACGATATTCCACTGTAACTATGCTCACCAAAACTTAAGTGGGAAAGCTTAGATTTAGTAGTATCCCGTCAGTTAAGCCGTGTCACATACATGATGGTTGGATGGAAATAATAACTTCGTTTTCACAGTAGTAAATGTTTCCAAACAAAATAGACGATGCCTCTTCCCTTGCCAGACAAAAGGCAAAGGATACTTCAAAAACTAAGCTTTCTCGAAACTATTACCCCAAAATCCTCACATGTATATATATTTATTGAGGTAAAAAGATTATATTTCATAAGTATTTGTAAATTAAACATCTCCACGTATATGAACCTCACGTTTCATTGTTTCTGTACTTAAAAACACAGTGGGAATTACTCCATTGACGTCCTGCTCGAGCTAAATGTCTACATTCCTTGACCTTACTGTACGCAAAGAAATTCTTTTGGAAAACTACTGACATTTGGAATCTTGGAGCTCATCTTTCTGTTTTTATTCTGTCAGTGCCTGCGACGTATGCCGGTATTGACAGTATATATTTCAAGTAACTTTATTTCCCGGGATAAGGCACTCTAGAACTGAAATTCCAAGAAATTCCGGGGACATTTTTTGAGACATTTATCTAGGGACTTTTCCTGTTTTCATTCCCCAATTAACAAATCAAATGATGATACATTTGAATTTTGTTTTTTGTTTTTTGTTTTTTGTTTTTTGTTTTTTGTTTTTTGTTTTTTGTTTTTTTAGGTCAGGTCTATTGCTTCTAAAACATCAAAGCACCTTTCCATATAACACTTGAAATTCGGGGAAATTGGGGACAATTGCGTGGACTTTTCCAAAATTAATAATTCTGTTTTCGTTCTCTAGATAGCTAACTAATTAATAGTTAATATAAATGATTTTTTTTTTAATTTTTTTTCTTGGTTGAGCGCATTGCCTTATGTAAAAAAAAGTGTGTTTCCATCATTCAAAACATAGACGCAAACAGTTGGTAACAGCGCCTATTTTGGAACACTTCCTGTGTGGACATCCCCAAAATGGACGAAATATGTTTGTACTCTTGCAACATCTTAACATTTTTGCATTGGTTTAAGATTTTGCTATCAGAAGTCGTTTATGACTTTGTAAGAGCTTCAAGTATTATCCACGTAGTTGAATGGTGTAGAGTATCAGACTATTTGCAGTTATTGGTGCCACTATGTCTACTGTAAACTGAAACCCAATTGCGTCGCGATACCGTATTCCCTCCGACACAAATCTGTTGAGCTCCTTTGCATTCAGCTTTCAAAATGCATTAATTAAAACACCAAGAGGTTACAGTAATCGTTTCAGGCATAATTTGTTCAATTAGGAAAGGTTATATTGCATTTAAGTCATGTTGGAAGTTGTTATTCCTGTTGATTTGATCGTTTAATGTATTTGACCTTTCTTGGCTGAGCACCAGTGTCTCTAAGTATCACGGAATAGTGCACCATCATATATTTACATAAATTTAACTCATATTCAACAAATGCACATTGTGACCATGTTTATTAATCATTATCAACAAATATTCGCATAAAGAGCCTTCGTACAGCTAGTCATCTTTTTCATCTGCCACCAATGACATATACCAATGAAATACAGCCATGCTCATTTGCCATATATTTGTTTATATTTTTGTTTATATTTTTGTTTATATTTTTTTGCCATTCTACTTTTTTTTTTTTTTTTGCCGTTCACTGGCACGTCGAGTTTTTTGTGGGCATCCACCTCTCCTATCCGAGCTGTCTCTTTGCATAACCGACCAGTCCAACCGTCCACCAAATGTCCGCATTGGGGCCCTCTTTTACTCGGGCAGCCGGTTTAACGTCCATTCATAACCTGTACAACCCGGTCATTTGTTCTGATTTATACATAACAGTTTTACAAATTTTGGATGAGATCGTACATTTCGGATGTGATATACTTGTTCCTCAATGTAGAGGAGACTCTCAAATAGAGAAATAGATCTCCATCAGGTCCATTATTTCTGGAGAATGGAGCACCTCTCTATATCGACCACTATATGTTCATCTCAATCAGGTCCATTATTTCTGGAGAATGGAGCACCTCTCTATATCGACCACTATATGTTCATCTCCATCAGGTCCATTATTTCTAGAGAAATAGAGCACCTCTCTATATCGACCACTATGTGTTCAACTCCATCAGGTCCATTATTTCTAGAGAAATAGAGCACCTCTCTATATCGACCTCTATGAGTTTATCTCCATCAGATCCATTATTTCTGGAGAAATAGAGCACCTCTCTATATCGACCTCTATATTTTTTTCTCCATCAGGTCCATTATTTCTGGAGAATGGAGCACCTCTCTATATCGATCACTATATGATCATCTCCATCAGCTAATACATGTGTTTTCGATTAACTCCACACTGAACTAAATTCAGTCCAATCTTCGACAAAGGAAAAAACGTTTCCTTTCACAGAAGACGATGGAACGTTCTAGACTATTTAAAGGCAATTGCTTCCTTTTTACAAGAGTCTGATGGGGAAAGAAAGCAAAATGCGGAGATCACAAAGAAATCAAGTACTTGACCCTTCAAGAGTTGCTTGACAAGAGATATAACATCTAGAATACAGCGATAGATGCAAATATCTCATCTTATAGAATCAAGCATATTGCCGGTCTAAGTTGGTCAAGATAACGTTGACGTGTAAGAACGTTTTCTATATCTACTTGCCATTATGGTGGAGCTTTCCCTGCAGCATAAGTCGCACATGGTTTTACATTTGTGTTTATCTTGTAGACAGATATAACAAGGGGAACCAAGCGGAAGGGTGTTTGGTGATGTTTATATTAACCAGAAATTTGAATACAAGAAAGGGGTATTTAGATATATTGTGAAAATATTTTTTTTTTCTACAATTTGTTCCCTCTTCGATATCTTCTGTATCCTACTCCTCCTCGCTCACTCATATTATTTTGCAATATTTTTCATGGCAGTGATGTTTATGCATGCTTATGTTTTCTTGCTTTTCTAGTTTTTCTTCTCACTGGTCCAACCCATCCTCTTCCTGCTCCCTCTTCTTCCTCCTCCCTCTTCCTCCTCCTCCTCCTCCTCCTCCTCTTCCTTCTCCTCCTCCTCCTTATTCTCCTTTTAAATGTAACACTTCACCCTTACAATACCGCCACACCCTCAACCGTCACAAGCTATTGAATGTTTTTCTAGAATCGGTTACATTCGCTGTACGCCTGTTATGTTGTGTCCTGCACTATATCATTTATTATGTAAATTAGTAATCGCGTGATTAACACATGCAATAGATAGACCAGGAGAGAATAAAGATGGATATTCAGACACTCAGCATGTGCTCGGCTTATTCTAGTTATTTACGATACAACATCTACTCGGTACACAACAACGCCATCAGCCACCCACAACACTAAAACACAGGTGGTTAGCGTCTGGAAATAACGCTTTTTCTTAGGCCTCAAAGGTCTTTGTGTATTTATATCCCCCGCCCAGAAACAATTCCTAGTTGAAGAAAAAACGAAGTCAAGCGATGCGTAGAAGGAACACAAGAGTACAGCAGATTAGACATTACCCTTCCTTAAGTGTAAAACTGTCAAAAAAGCTTTTAAGCGATCTACCTTTGAGGAATAATAGGATTATCTTGTTAATTCAATCTGTAGCGACTTAGATATGAAGTGAAAAGATCATACAATTTGTCTGGAGCGTGCCCTCTTCATACTATCTACCAAAGTTACTAAAAGCTGTAGAAAAAACGCTCCAATTAGCTGTCTCAGAAAATAGAGCATGATCTTATCACCTTTAATAATGATAATAATAATAATAAAAGGTTCTTAGAACGCATATAAAAATCTCTCATGCGAATTTCTGTGGGGATGGAGTTCCAAATCTTTGGTGCAGAATGTTTAAAACCTTTCTTGAAGAGTAATACGTTTTTACTTAGCGTTTTCAATTTATCATGACTGACTTCAGCTATCATAATATTCAAGAAACTTTAAGGGATATACATACAAACGAAACGAACTGGTCTTGAAAGAAAAGGAAATTGCCATTGGTTAAACCTTGTTGAAACTTGTTGAGCTAAAAGCCAACAATATTTTCTTAAAACAAAAACATGAGTTATGAAAGCTTTGCTAAATATTGCGAGGTACTTAAAAGTACAGACGCGCAATTCAGTGGTCCTAAACTGCATGCGTACCCTTCGGAATGCGTACCCCTCAGCATGCGTACCCTTCCGCACATGTGTACCCTTCCGCACATGCGTACGCTTCGGAATGCATACCCTTCGGCACATTGGTACCCTTCGGAATGCGTACTCCTTGGAATGCGTACCCTGCGGCACATGCAAACCCTCCGGCACATTCGTACCCTTTGGCACATATGTACCCTTTGAAATGCGTATACCCCTCGGCATGCGTACCCTTCGGCATATTGGTACCTTTCGGCACATGCGTACCCCTCAGCATGCGTACCCTTCGGCACATATGTACCCTTCGAAATACGTACCCCTCAGCACGTGCGTACCCTCCGGCAAACTAAACTAAGTTTTCAACCAAGCTTAGCCGAAGAAAGTTTGAAACGATTCTATGATCTTAATTAAAATAGAATGGATAATCTCGCCCAATTTTACGCCCCCTTTTACAAGACCAGACTAAAATGTCATGCACCCTCTCAGAAGTAAACATACTTTTGGTTGTCAAATGTGTTTCTCCAACTGAGTCTCATCACCTTTTGTCACGTAAAAGTGTTTCATATTAAAACTCATTATCGAAATAGGATTGCTTTCAAAATTTAACGGCTCCATGGCAGACTGGAAACTAGTGGAAACTTCAATATTGCTGTGAACGCCTTTATAATGTACAGACAGTTTCAGTTTTCCTGGGGGGACCTACACAATGCACTGGCATTTTAGACTGGAGACTTCAACATTAATACTTGGGTGACTTTTACAATGCACAAGCATTTTAGATTGGAAACCTCAACGTTGTCGAAGTGACCTACACAATGCACAGGCATTTCAGAATGGAAACCTTTTAAAGATTGTTATGGGGGCCTTCACAATGTACTGGTATTTTTGACTGGAAACCACAACATTAATTTCTGAGAGAAGATAAGAAGGCAAGCAGAACTGAAGACAAAAGTTTAATTTTTTTTTGCGCAAGTTTTAAGAAATACCCCTATAGATGCTCATTGAAGTTATTGATAAAATGTTCCGTTATATTTATGTCCCCTGATGTTATCAATACGCAGGTGAATATACAAAATCGCACGTGCTTATTGGTTAGAGAACTTCGCGCGCCATTAGAAATCAGAAATATACAGTTTTTCTTTAAAGTGGCTGTTTTTATTTTTTTGAAATTTTCACCAGTGTATTTCTACTGTTTACCATACCATACTATATAGACCCAATCGAAAAATGGCGGCCTGCTATTGTTCTTGACTGACTAGCCTCGTGTTCACGTTGGAACACAATAGAGTTTTCACATGCATGAGAGGCTAGCCAGTTAAGAACAATAGTTGTTCGAAATGGTCGCCATATTTCGATTCGGTGTATGGCAATGTGCTATACTATAATATATACAATGTGTACTGATCAATGCATAATACGATAATTATTTTCCTCAGGTTCCATGAATATCGGTAAAAAATAACCTCGACTTTGTCTCGATTAGTATTCATCGATATTCACCTCGCCTGCGGTAAATAGTTGTTAAATACTCAAGTCTTAAACTAAACCAAACAACCATCGAGAGCCCCTTAGTGACAAACGAGTCGTTTAATAGGTGCATAATTTGTCTAAGCACTTCCTCTATCGATAAGATTGCACCAGATATCGTTAAAGTTTATAAATAATCCGTAACATGATAACAGAACTGCGTCGTAAACACGAACAGGTATTAAAGGAACGGTCCATTAGATAACTGATGGGGGTTGCGGGATTCCGAAAAAAATATCAAAAACAGCCTAGCCTTAAAAAATAATATTGTGCACAACAACAAAAACTGAAAACAAATATCGTGCAAAGCAGAAAAAAATATTCTAAGTAAGTAAGGGCCCGGGCAAACGGTTTTGCTTCAACATCCGTTCGATTTTGTTGAAAGGCAATGTTTAAACGCTTTTAAACTCGTTTTAACATTGTTGAAACGTGTTGAATCGATGTTTAATTGATGTTGAAAGAGTTTGAAAGCGTTTAAACATTGCCATTCAACAAAATCGAACGGATGTTGAAGCCGTTTGCCCGGGCCCTAAGCGTCTTTATCTAATGAGGGTTAACATAGTTACTGGTTGCCCAGTAGTTTTCACTAATTCTGCTCAGCCTCGAGGGAAAGAAGAATATCCTGCAGCGAAAACCCAGCCCAACACCCCCATCAAATATCTAATGGTCCGTTCCTAATTGCCTCAAGTTCTATTTCTTAGTGTGTACGTGCCCTGGATAAGAGGTGGATATAAGACAGTGTTTACTTCTCGTATCTTTTTATGAAATAGCATCACGAATCAATAATTCTAAATATTCACCTCTGAGGGAATGTACTTCCAAATTGACCGATTATTTTTTTTTAATTACAAAAAACAAATTGGTCGCAAAGGCTATCAAATTGGTCGTCATATTTTGATTCAGTGTACATGTATGCGAGGCTAGTCAGTCTAGAACAATAGTTGTTTAAACTGGTCACCATATTTTGACCCAGTGTACATGCATGAGAGGCTAGTCAGTCAAGAACAATAGTTATTCAAATTGGTCAACATATTTCAATTCAGTGTGCATGCATGAGAGGCTAGTCAGTCTAGAACAATAGTTATTCAAATTGGTGACCATATTTCAATTCAGTGTACATGTATGAGAGGCTAGTCAGTCAAGAACAATAGTTATTCAAATTGGTCACCATATTTCAATTCAGTGTACATGCATGAGAGGCTAGTTTTTTTGTTCATTATATAATATTTTAGATACTACACGCGCTCTGATTGGCTTGCTACAGTGTTGATATCAGACCCGCTCAGCCTAGTATACTTTATATTTTATAAAAGCAAGGAAACGTAGAGCACTCGAGTAGTCAAATAAATATTTACTCGCCTACGCCTCGTGTTTCTTTACGACTTCTCTCTTGCTCTACAGCTCCCAGCGTGTTTATATCACAGTATATGGACACACGCGCTGTTTTATATTCCTTAAAGAAAAAGAGTCATATATGGATTGCATGCAATTACATGTAATGACTATTAAGATAACATACGTATGCTCTCTTTATCGCTATACAAATAAACCTCGATGTCACATTGGTCTAACGGAAATATTTTTCTTTTGTACGTCACGAGTGGCAGGACACAAATAGTTTCATGATAAGGGTCTTACAAGATATTTTTAATATGTGAGGACGTGACTAGTTACAGGAGTACAATATTTTTCCTCGTTAACCCATTAATTGAGTTCGTTTATTATTATTATCACTAGTTTTATCAAAGAGCAAAGACATCTCAACCGTGAAATATAGTCAAGCAAGTTACTACCTAGTAGTATTTATTTAGTCACTATCGTTCAATCAAATGCAATGGAAACTGAATGCCGCCACAGTAGCAATTTTTTTTTTCATGGATATAGTGCTTGCTCTCTAGATCTTTTACACAATAGTACTTTCAATTGATTATACATTGGTACCTCTATTAAGCGGTCTCCCTCGGAACTTTCCAAAGTGGCCGCTTAATAGAGGTTGACAGCTGAATAGAGGTATAGAATAGGTATAGGAATAGATTTGGGACTTTTTGGTGTGGCCGCCTAAAAGAGGGTGACCGCTTAATGGGTGACCGCTTAATAGAGGTAACACTGTAATTCATGGATATAGTGTTTGCTCTCTATTCCACAGTAGCAATTTGATTCTATTTCATAGATATAGTGTTTGCTCTCTATTCCACAGTAGCAATTTGATTATATTTCATGGATATAGTGTTTGCCCTCTATTCCACAGTAGCAATTTTATTATATTTCATGGATATAGTGTGTGCAGTCTATTATTATAATAAAAATACGTGCTTCCTTGTGAGAGATCTCACTTAGTGAATACTTCACAATATTTACCCCTCTTAGTTCGTGTGGTAGGTAAATATGTCTAAGGATTGACCTTGTGCTAAATATTTCCCCATATCGACCCCTTTTGATATGAGGGCAATACCGCACATAAAAAGAACAAGCCAATTGCGTCGGTGTTTCTAAGAAAACGTTCAGCAAAAAAAATAAATGGAAACTAGCGAGTAAACTAGTATAGGCTGCGTCGGTGTTTGATATAAATGATAGGTAATATAATGAAATTTGTAACACCGTAAAAAATGTTGACTTAACTTTACTGACGTTTCGAGCTTTAGCCCTTCGTCCAGCAATAAAAGGTAACCCTACACCGTGCACTGCGAAAACTGAGTTACTAAGAAAAGAGAACAAAAAACAGTGAATTATACTGATACACCTAATAATGAGAAGTAACAAGAAAAATGCGTCGGTGCTTCCAAGAAAGCAAAAAGTGGTAACTCTAAACCATAAACTGTGACGGTGTTACTAAGAAAAGAGAACACAAATACGTTACACCTAATAATGAAAAGTAACAAGAAAAATACGTCGGTGCTTCGAAGAAAGCAAAAAGTGGTAACTCTAAACCATAAACTGTGACGGTGTTACTAAGAAAAGAGAACACAAATATATACTAATAATGAGAAGTAACAAGAAAAGCGTGGTGCTTCGATCGACGAAAACAACTATACTATAAAAAACAGTAACCCTAAATTCGAACACCGTAAAGAAAAAAAGATTTAAGTATCCCAAATGATATTTTTTAAATTCGTTTTGTTTGTGCTATATAAGTTATAGAAGTTAATAAAGAGTGACGTACTCTATTTGTCTGACGTTAGCATTACGCTATAGCGGATCCACGCGTCTTGTTTTAGACATAGCATGTCTATTTATCACACATAAATTGCACGTAGTTTTGAGCGAAATACCACATGTACGTCAGAGTATGTTGACTGATTGCATTAGCCGACGTATGGCTCTTTCCGTAACCTATCAGCAGTCTAAGAACCTATGACGTAAAGCGAATGTTGTTTATCACAGTTTGTATAGGGGAGGGGAGGGTCGGGAAGAATAAACCTTATGACGTATAGAGACTGTCTGAGAATGTTGTTTCAGTCACAGTTTGTATAGGGGGAGGGGAGGGTCGGGAAGAATAAACCTTATGACGTATAGAGACTGTCTGAGAATGTTGTTTCAGTCATAGTTTGTATAGGGGGAGGGGAGGGTCGGGAAGTACAAACCTGTTGATAATAATTTCATTCAGTGACCACCAAGGATAGTAATTGAAGTGCAAATGTACCATAACTAGTGGTCAGTATAATCAAAAATGTATGATAGCAAGAGGTTTTTAAAACTGCATTTTGTATAAACACACAAGTGATTATAGTAAATCGCGCGCGGTGATTGGTAGGAGAATTCACACTATTTCTCGCGCGATAATTGACCAGTTTCGTGTTATCTAGCACCGCTGTACTATTTGACAAAAGGCGCATTTGCACAGGCTTAGCCTCAATTCAGA
>JAUPMH010146785.1:0-11236 GCA_032270665.1 Metridium farcimen
GATATGCTTAATTTTGTAATTAGATTAATTTAGAAAACTAGTACCCAGTCCTCTGCTCGTTTAGGTAAAGGCCAATTACTATATTGTAAAGTAGAACGCACAAACACATACCAACGAAATAAAATCACATTGCTACTAGCGCAATTGTTACTGTGGAATTGTTCGGTTTAATTTGGTGACTATTAGTCACTATCAAAGACAAGTAAAGTACTAATGAGGTATTGTTTTCTTTTGTATTTTATATTTCTGCTTAAGTGACTAAATAGTCAATCAATAAAAACTGTTAGCTATAGGAAGTAACTATTGTATTTTTATTCCGTGGTTTTAGTGTTTTTGCCCTATTATATTCAGCGATACTGATAAAATAGTTGGTTGGTGATGCAACTGAAATGCGGGATTCCTGTGGAGAAATGTATCAGTTCCCTCTCTTGTAACACATACCACAGGAATCCCATCAAAAAGGTTGTTGTAACGTCGTACAAAATGTTAACTTAACTTTACTTAAGAGTAAACTAGTATAGGCTACGTCAGTGTTTAATATAAACCATAGGTAATATAATGAATTTTTTAACACCGTAAAGAGATGTTAACTTAACTGCCTTCATCTATGTTCTAACCATAGTTAATGATATTAACTATGTAATTAATAACTAAATCTATTCATTAATCATCAAATACTTTCGTTAATCTTCAAATCCATCCATTAATTAATTGTCAATTGGACTACAAACGTTCCCTATTAGCAAGTTTTGTGGACTGTAAACTTTACATCACTTAACAAAACCATTTGATCCCAAGTCTGTTGTTTTGTTGATTTTCTATGGTATTAACTCCAGCTGAAAGCAAACAAGAAAACACACCCATAAAATCTGTGTCTGACATTTTAATCTTCACGCGGTTAAAATGGCTATTGAGGATATTTATCAACGCTGTCATTGACGAGGCCTGAGGCTTATTCCTTCAGACCTGCATGATGGATTTCTTCTTAACCTTCAAAACCAAGAAAATACAGCTCTCTTAAAAGAACACAATTTCCTTTTGATAGGGTTTGTTGTGATCTGCCCGAAATTGTTGAGGATATTTAGCTAATTCAATTAACGTTGTCGTCGACAAAGCCTAAAGCCATCACGGATAGTTCCTTCAGGCCATAAGCAACTTCAGTCTTCACCTCAAAAAAAACACAAGAATCTTACTGAAACGGTCGAGAAAATATAACAAATTCAATTAACATTGTTTTTCAAGAAGCTAAAGCATATCCTTTCAGTCTTTTTCAGCTTTGAAAAACAAGTAATTGGACCATCCTTATATAGTATTACATACATATAACGAATTCAAGAAATGTTTTCTTGGAAAAACAAAAAGCCTATTTTCCCAGACTAAAAGTGACTTCTTCAGCTTTAAAGCTTATTCTGTCTACTCTTGATCATATTGAATGGTACAGCTTCAGATTTTTGTTAACTGACTGTTCAGAATTTTAATTCAAAAAGCTTTTTGTCGACTGAAGGAACATGCTTCAGGCTTTTTCAATTTCAACGTAATTAAATTAGCTATATACATGTGCATTAGGATGGTGAACTGAAATGTTGGTTTCAAATTAAAGCTGAAGGAGGTGCTTCAGATTGCTCTGAAGGAATAGGCTTCGGGCTTTTTCAACCTCAACGTTAATTAAATTAGCCATATACATGTACAATAATATGATGCAATTTCTTGTCTGTTCAAAGTTGAAGCATTATAGGTTGTTTTTACAACGACAACATTAATTGAGTTAAGCTATATGTTTAGAAAGATTTAGCACTGAGCCAAGTTAATCGTATATGTCAGGTATAACAATCGAACCTCGGGTTTCTCTTTCGATTTATGCTGTCACACATCTTGCTGTCAGTTGGTAAGACTGCATTAAAAGCATTCAAGTTAAACTTTTCGATATTGAAAGCTGAGGTCACGTTTCTTAGTTACAGACGTGTACCCGTAGTCACTAAATACTCTGAGTAGAGTGTTCTATTTACTCCTATAAAGAATACCCATTAATTAATTGCTCCGTGATTAACTGTTATTAATTTTAACTCAATTTTAAAGATAGCTACTGCTAAATCATTTTCGCAGTATGTAAATGTATCGATTAGGTACTAAGTTTGATGTGAAAATCGGGGTCAGTTACGCAGAGTGTTCTGTGATCGTTTATTACATAGGCGTCAGCTCTAAAAGTGAAGTAAATCGAACTAAATATATATACTAGTTTACTCGCTAGTTGCCATAAGTATATAATTATATATCACTAACAAAGTTTTTTTTCTTGGTACCTAGTACTGACAAACATCCCTATAGTTTTTACTATTAAAACCACAGAGAAAGCTACTTTGATTATAGAATAATTCGAAGATGGGTAATATCATTGATACTGAAACAATATATTATACGATCGAGCTCTTTTTATTACTCATGTTAATTTTTTAGTGATGCCGTTTGACTAGCAAGTGACTGATGAAGATAATGAATGGGAATCCCATAGGAGACTGAATGATGTGTTAAAATTAACTGTAGTGAGTATGATTGTAAAATAGCGAGTAAACTAGTACTAATATAGTAAACTATAATGACTGAGTATGAATTAGCCTTGAAACCTTCAGTAGTTTGAACGATTCAGGCAACGACTTCTCGTATCTAGACTTGAATTTACTTTGTTTTCTAAATAGTTATTTCATTTTCATGTCTATTTATAAAAGCATACGTCAGTGAAGACGCCTTTTCCTTATTCAATTGATTGTTAAAAAACGCCTCAATATAATCAATCAATTACAACATAGTCAGGCTTCAATTGAACTATAATAAACGCATTAGCAAAAATTCCTGTTGAAAATTCCTTACACTCCTCTTTACCGCCTTTCGTTTTACATATCACATTTCGCGCGTTTTTGAAACTGATGTTTCGCCTTCTAAGTTTGCGCGGCAATTAACATATCTCAAATACATGAAAAATAAATCACCATCACTCTCTCTATATCAAGATTACCGACCGATTTAAAAACCAATCGAGAGTATAGAGAGTCAAAAAAGAGGTAATTAGAAAAGTCAAGAATATATATATAGATATACTTGATCGGATATAAGTCATATCCTGGCCTATTATTTCAGAGTGAATGTACCGTTGATAGTCCATATTGTGTCTACAATACAAGAATAAATATCAGTATTACACAAAGACCGTGCACTAAATACCCAGTAGGTTTTGCATGTATTTACAACGTGATTATCCGTGCGGTGCGATTGTGCGGAGATCACTGCTCAAAACACATCGCGATAGCCGTTTCTAGTGCTAATTGACGAGTGAGATTGTTATGTATCACTAGTCAATTGATGTTGAAAGTGTCGGTACTTCTTTTGCATGGATATGTGTAGTGCTTATCGTGGTTTTGTGGAAACAAAAGACGGCATCCCTAGCGTGTTATTGATAAACTAACTAGATCACGCTATTAAGTAATCGAATCAATGAGTCGTGCTGACACTAATAGCGTTAAAACACATTTGAACGACCATTATAACACCTTTGAAATCACTGCTACTGTTGGGAACATTGAGTGAGCTGCGCCGTCGATTGCAGGTTTTTAAGGGTATAAGGAGTCTTCGATGATCCATGTAATCAGAATACCACCTCCGGGCAATGGAAACGCTCTTTTTTTGTACAAAAACGTCAATAAACAACACGGTTTGAAGCGCGCAATCACGACTTATAAACATTTTAAATTTCAACTCATTTCAGTTGTTCTTTTCCCTTGTTCTTTTAGAATTGATAAATCCTTAAGAGTCGCTTTCAAACCAAGTGTGTTGTTTTGTGGCTTCATTGTAGCTAGTGTATTTTATAGAAAGGCACTGATAACGATCTAAGTAAAGCGTCTTTTTGCCAATTTATATGCTAAACACCGACATTCACTGCTTAAGGTATATTACAGTCTTTGTCTCTTGAAAACAATTAAGAGAAAAGAAGGTGACTTTAATCGCTCACGATAGATCTATCAATGAAACAGTTTTGCAGCGATGGAGTTAAAGTGTGCTTATCTTTAACTCCAAGATGAGCAAAGACATTATGGTCATGTAAATCAGCGTAATTACGTTAGAGTAATGCAGCGTATCAAAGGCTGCCTGACCTATATATTTATAATCTAAAGTATCAAATAGGTCATTGGCAGTTAATCGATGGAAAAACAACCTTTCTAGCTCAAAACAAACGTTAAAACCCCGACTGTTAAACCAGTGTCTTCCGCTGGATTATTCAGATACAGTTGGTGGGAGTTATCTATTAATTCTGAGATCGCGTTAGAGTAGCGCTGGGATCCCCGTGTGTTGCTCCGGTGGTAAAGATAGCAAATCAAAATGAGTAAAACAGATGGCAGGATTAAACAAAGTTCCACCATTTAACCAAGTAATGAAACAAACTAGATTTATCGTACAAAAAAGTACAACTTGTCCCGTTATCTCTCATCAAATGAATTTTCAATTCGAAAGTACACTGTTGAATTATACTGTCATCGATGCTAGTCTGTAGTCCAATTATGGTGCACGCTTTATCGAGAGCTATTTGCTTCGCTGTCCGACAGCTAATGCGCTTTTACTAAACGTCGTGACATGAAAACCAAACGAAAAGCTGAAGTACAAAGATACGAATGTGACATGGCTTCCGTTCGATTCGTTTAAGCATCTGTTAAAAAACGTTCAGTTCAGAATCACTGGATGAGGCTATTAAGAGTTTCTGCGGCCTCGGCGGGGCTTCCTTGATTGACATAGAAATTAACCAAATTAGTGATCAAAAACCGTACTAAATGGCCCGTAGGCTTAAACGTGTCGGCCATCCAATCACATTAATCCATTGTGTTATTCCTATTCCTATTAACCAATCAGATTACAGGGTAGAAATTTTCGAAGTTGGACGTATTTGTCAGTAAATCTTACTAATTAGTGTTATCTGCAACACAATCGTGATATTGATTTATGTAATATACTAGAGGAAGGCGGCAGAGCTTAGAGTCACTTGTATGTCACCTCCAACTAAATAACACCGTCAAGAGCTGCTATTGTCGCAGCTCAAAGCGCTGTTTTCTAGCTATGGCTTCTACAGGAACATGGCATCCTCACATCTACGATACACCACCGAAACGACCCACACCATACTTTGTCGCGACGATCCTCGGTCTCGACTCATCTCACATGCCGGGGTTTACATCTAAAAGCATTAAACCTAAACACACGAATTCACAGTCCACAAAAGTGGAGAATGAAACAACTACCGGCGGTAAAAAGTCTGACTCACAAGCAAAGCTATTGAACGACGATAAAGGTAAGTGTATGACTTGTAATGACTAATTGTATTGCGAGCTCAATTGATTGTACATTTGTTGCCCTTAAAGTAGTACACTTATCAAATAGCTTTGTTTATGTCCTGTAGAATCGTCTACAAAGTCTCCCTCGTCTTCCAAGAACCCAAAACGTATTATCAAAGCTAAGTGCGATAAAGACAACGCTAAAATAAGTAAAAAGAAAAAGAAAGCAAGAACTACGTTCACGGGAAGGCAGATATTTGAGTTAGAAAAACAATTCGACGCGAAGAAATATCTAACGGCGACCGAACGCAGTGATATGGCAACACTTTTGAACGTTACGGAGACGCAGGTCAAAATATGGTTTCAAAATAGAAGAACAAAGTGGAAAAAGCAAGAAAAACTAGTAGAAAATGAATCTATTTTGACTAAAAGCGATAATAGCACATCAAGTGATATACAAGTTGACCAGTGTATGGATGAGAGTAGTTCTGACAGCGGTGGTGATTCGCCTGATAACACAAAGACTTGTGGTAAAAAACAAGCACTACACGACGATGAAAACAACGTAACTTCAGATTAAAACTCAAGAGCGTTGCTATCGATAAGTTGTTCGAGGTTTTTGAGTTTGTACAACAGTTGGTTGGGGTAGTGGTTCTGTTGTGTTTATGCCGAATCACAGTCTGGCGAGCGACGGAGAGGGATTATACTCCAGCGGTGTGAACATGTTGCATTGCGCGTGTGGAATTGTTTACAAAACGTACACTGCATCGTTACATACTATACATAGAGTCATTTAAGAGGCACTAGAACGTGCAATTCACCAAGATTCGTTCACATTATTGAGATTTTTAGCTAGAAAATCTCTGTTTGTCCAAAGTGTTAATAGCTCAGTGTCGACCATGTGATAATCAAATTATTACTCGAGATCAAATCCTCTCTACACGTTCGATTTGTTATGGTTTAATATGGTGTTTTCCTTCCAGTAACAGACTACAATAGTTTCAGCGTAGTTTCAGCAAAACGAAGCAGTCTTTGATATAACCATTAGCATGGTCTAGATCTCGTTCCAATTTAATTACAGAAGTATGAGTAACACCTTCAGTTTCAGCATGTCAATTCTACTGAAACTCTTCCAATAATTAAACCTGGACCGCTGACACTAGGACTGAATTATCAGTGATAGTATCACTAAAACTATTGTGGTAGCTTGAAGGAGACGTTGTACATGTTAATGTAAGATTTGTATTTAATAATAAATTATTAAAATCACAATAGCAGCGATTTAATTGTTCCAAAATACGTAATTGTTACTGTAGTGAAAGTCATCGTTCTAATTGTGGTCCTTGAAACTTGAGTGGCAGCTTAACTGAAACGTGTTCTTCTTATACTATTTGATTTATTGTTTTTATAATTTTTTTTATAATGAATTAGAATCTACAGCAGAAATGAAATTGTTCCAAAAACTCTTAATTGTAACTATGTATTGTTCTAATTGTAACTCTTGAGAGTTGAGTGGAAGCTGTACTGAAACACTCTCTACATGTTGTATGTAAAACTGTTTATTATTTAATAACTTATTATTTTTAGACTGATCTAAGCCTAAAGGTCTAGTGGTTTTAATTGATCCGTTTGAAGACCATCATAGCAAGAGGTAGCATATGCCCTTGGGCGTTTAGATTTCAAACTAAGTACTCACGAAATCTCTCCCCAATAACTGATGACAACATTGCAGATTTAATATATCTAGAATATGACTAAAACTCCATCGACGAAGACCAGAGCCGTTTGGTTTATTAAAGGTTCCGTTCGGAAGTTTCGTCAATGTGGATGTCAATTGATGTAAAGGTCTACTGTCTTTAAACGTTTCCTCTTCGTTTTGACCTCATTGAAATTACACAAGCTGGAACCCCAGTTTTTAGATGGATTACTGATCGTTTATTATCAGAGGACTTGTGTGAATTGAAATTACACAAGCTGGAACCCCGGTTTTTAGATGGACTACTGATCGTTTACTATCAGTGGGCTTGTGTTCATCTTTTAGCCATGTTCGAGTGTGTTTCTGTTCATTTTGTAGTCAATTTTACTAGTCATGTACATTTTCTTGAAGGAAGTTTATTTATTTTCGTATTGTATTTCATGATTTCGATCAATCTTTCTTTCTTTAATCCATTAACTCATTATTCATAATACTCACTCATTTATTCATCCATTCATTCATTCAATTATCCATTCATTCAATTATTCATTCATTTGTTATGCATACATTGTCCATGTTAATGTGTGTAAGTAAGTTCCTTTTATTATTTATTCCCTCATTTCTTTCTATTTTCTATCCGTATTCATTTCTGAATCTATCCTGTTCATTTTCTAGTGATGCACTGCTATTCTCTATTGAACTTCTCTATCTATAATTGCCTGAAAGACTCTTTTAAGTTGTTGTATACAAGTGGTTCAAGCACGACAGTTTAGTACTAATTGTTTCTGCCATACAATTGTGCATCTCTGATCTACAGAGGATAATAAATTCAATAATACAACAGATTCGCATGTACAAAGATGCACCACTAAATGTCTTGTACTCCGTCTATCATTTCACAACACAAAAGCGTCCGATAAGTTAAAGATTATTCAGTTAGACGGTGTATAAGTTGCAATAGGCTGGCTTCGAAGAATGATAAACTTCCATAACACATATATTTTACGTGATGTATAAGTTGCCATTATTATCCAACGAAATAAGCGTCCAATACATCAATAAACTCACTCTATTTTACGCGGTGTAAAAGCTATTCTTGTTACTTTAGTTAGTACCGACACAGTCCAGTTGTTGTCGTTATTTCATATTGTACACCCCATTAATAACCGCGCTATGGATATCCAACGAAAACTCCACATTAATTAAGTTACAATAAAGTGTGTGTGAAATAATATCCATTTTTTTCGGTGCGTTTTCAAGATCCGCGGCACTAAATGTCCATTGTGTAATTAGAAACAAATGGGTCTATGCATGCACGAATATGGTTATTCGAGATCGTTAATACTATCTGTAGCTATCTCTCTCAACCGCGTTACTCGGTGAAAAGAGCCGTATCTGACTTAGATTATCGCAGGCCCTATTTAGATTAAACCAGATATATCTCAGAGTTGGCTATGAATTTAAAAAGGCACGGTAGTTATCTTCTAGCTCAAGGAATGATTCTAGGATGGTGGGAGCTTAATCGGTTTGTAGATAACTCGCGTTAACCGACCCAACGCGTTTAGCTGTTGTTATTACCATGTTTAATGTAAAAGGAATCGTTCAAACGCCAACAGCATTTATCACTTTGCCCGATTGTTGATTCTAAGTATAATGCGTTTTTTTCATTTCCTCGACGCTCGGGGATAGGTTTAAGAAAATTGTGAGACTTTTAATTTGCGCGCGCTTTCTTTGGTTGCCGATTTAAAGAATTTAGTGCCACCAAGTAAAAGAGTGCTTTTTTCCAGTGTAAAAACCATGTTAAACATAAGCCATGCCGAGATTGAATCAAACGTGAATTACCTCAATAGACGGTCAATTGGATCGAAGCGGTAATCGAATCTCATCAATGTTTGGCATGTGGGTTAACGAGAACTAAAGTCAATACAACAAAAACGTATGGACATTATCTACACAGGATAACTTACACAATATCACTACATATTAAATACATGAACGGCATGATAGAAACTATGAATTAATGGAGTAAAATAGTGCGGTTATGACTGAAGGGAAATCAATGTTGACTAGCGCAATTGTGGCGCTTAAAAAACACCCAGAACCCAAATGAGTGATTAAATGTTTTTACAGATTGCCCTGCTTGATTGTGGGTCTCGATGGTGAAGTTAGCAGAATCACCTTATAAATAGAATTACAGAGGGATTGTTATCGAATAAAGGCCGCCTTTCTAAATCACTGTCAATGGACTATTTGCTTATGAAAGAGTCGTTTTATGCTGGCAAGTTTTGTTTTATGTATAGTTTGAAGTGATTTGCAATTAGCTTGAGATAAGGTCGAGTTGATCATCCAGATGTAATTATCATAGTCATTAAAAATCAAAACCTTCATATGCTTTAATTATACATGTAAACGAGGAAAGGCCAATGTAAAACACTTCAAATATTTCCTAATAAAATATCGATTTTGCGGTGGAAAAACACCGCGCGCATAATTGAGTAACACTGGGTACGAGGACAAATGACTAAAACAAAACGACGCAATCATAAAAAATGTTTGTTATGAACTAGAATAAGTCTGAAAAGAAATGAAAAAAGACTTTGAATTACGTTTTAACTATTGCTATTCTGATCATAATTTAAAACGATTTGAGAAGTGGACAGAACAGCAGATATTCCATTTCAAAGCGTCTGCTATATAAATTCCATATTATAATCATTATCACATTGGATAATCATTTTATATATCAAACCTTTAAAACCTACGGTGAAGTCATTTCGAAACAAGAACTTTTAGGATATTTTTAATCGAGTGTAAACATTTTGAGAGAAAATCTTTGGATCTCGTATATCATTTAAGATCTTTTAGTCGAAGTTTCGACATTTTGAAAGAAAATTAAAGTGTGTTTTTATGACCTTAGTCGATTGACACGCCTGAACAGATAGCCTTTCTCTCGTCCTGTACATAATCTAGTTACAGACGGGATGTGATTTAATATTCAGACCTATTCTGTTCATTATGCTCAATACTGTATTACAAATGTGTGCAGAAATCAGTTAGGTACTAATATATAAAGCCGTGCTTTTAGTTGGGTATTAAAGAAAATTGATTGAATAATATGGTATTTAATCACAATTTGTAATGCTTGTAAAAGTATGAAATAATTTTTATATAATTTGTATAAGTTACCATTTTTACTCCGAAGTAAGATTAACGTCCTTAACGTCAGCAAGTAATACTCTCTTTTATGCGCCTAATAAGTTACCATTTTTATACTCCGAAGAAGGATTAACGTCCTAAATGTCGGTAACTAATATTGTATTTTATGCGGTGCAATTGTTATTTCAAAAAATAAACGTCAGTAAGTAACACTCTTTTATACGGTGTATAAGCTACCAAATGTAATTCAACAAATTACCGTATTTACGAGACGTCAGTAAATTATACTCTCGTTTATACAGTTTATAAGTGACCAATTTTTACTCAAAAATGAGAAACAGCAACCAAGACATTAGTACATCATCGTCTTTAGAAAGCATATTTCTTCATCCTGTTTTGTGTGATGATAAAAAGCGTAATACAATTAAAACATCTCAACAACGGATGACAATGTTTTAAGGAGAATGGGTTACTATTTAGTTAATGTTGACAACGGTTAAAACCTACTCTTGAAACTAGTTATCGATTCTAATCGTTTGTACAAACGTACATAACTATATTGTGTACTTTTGAAATTAGCACCTCGTCCTTTCTATTGTAGAAACTCACCTCGACCTTTGTTCAAAATCTTCTGCCCTTAACCTAACGAAAGATTAACTTCTTTTAAGAAGTTAAAAAACGTTTAAAAACGTCCTTGAGTACACTGTAAAAACTGCCTGTTTGAAACAAAATAACCAAACAAATTGTTATGATAAAAAATGCAACTGGAAGACATTAAGATAATAATAATTGTACAGCTCTCGTTGGTCCCATTACAACTCGACGCCATTACACAAATTGATTAGAAACAGAAAAGGCATGTAAAAAAAAAGATACATTAAGTTTTGTTGGTAAAGTTGTTTTAACCAGGCAGTTTTTACTTTGTAAAACTCTCTACGGTCAATGTCCTCTTTGACAGGCGAAATAGCATTCAAAACACAAGTAAGGAACACACACGGAGTAAAGATTGTCATTTTATGCTGACAAAAGGAGTCCGAAACATCAATAATACTGTATATATAAAGCCCAGCTC
>JAUPMH010146896.1:0-14153 GCA_032270665.1 Metridium farcimen
AACATTAAATCACTGATAAATAACCCACACTAATACTTATTGATTAGATAATCTAACATTAAATCACTGATAAATAACCCTCAATAATACTTTAAAGACTTATTGATTAGATAATCTAATCACTAATAAATAACCCACACTAACACTTTAAAGAACTATTGACCAAATAATCCAACATTAAATCACTGATAAATAATCCACACTAATACTATTGACCAGATAATCCAACATTAAATCACTGATAAATAATCCACACTAATACTATTGACCAGATAATCCAACATTAAATCACTGATAAATAACCAATACCAATACTAAAACATTAATTACCCATACTAATACTACTGACTAATGCCATATGTTGTACTGCATGTTCACCTATACTGACGATTTTGACTTAGATGGTGACCACGCCTCGATGCGAGTAAAAGAGCACAGGGTACATAGAAAACCAGGTTTATCTCACCTCATGGGTATGAATGAACTAGGAGATATTGGCAACAGCAACACTAACTCGTATAAAGAAGACACTAAGCTTGAAGATCGTCTCGCCTTGGAAGCAGAGGAAGAGAAGAAATACGAAGATGGGTATGGTGGCAACCGATGGGAAGATGGTCCTACAGGAGGAGGAACCAGTAGAGGTAGTTGGTCTACTAACATACAGAAACAAGATGCTGCTGAGGTGAGGGCTGGTGTGGGGGAAATGTTTGTTTCTCATGCACCATTCCGAGAAACTTTGTCACCCGTGAAGTGAAAAGCCTACAAGCTAGTAGCGCAGGGAACTATGGGTAATCTATGTATATGTTATTAGAACGCAAGAATTTCATGGTCACATTGCTACAGTTGTCAATGTGTTGTTGAGACTGAATGGTCGTTTTGACTTAATAGACAACAAGAAATGCGTGCCAAATGCACATTTAGTTTTCTGAACTCATCCATGATCCTTCGCGCCACTAGCTTTTCAATTGTGACAAACTTTCTGGAAAAAGGTGTATACAGCTATGTTTTAAAAAAGGTTGGCAAACTTTTTATTGCATGTTAATTGCATGCTTCTTACTAAGCTTGTAATATGTTATATTCATGTGTAAATAATATAAGCACAGAATATAATATGATATGCTGGAAAGTCCTGCAGACCAAGGTTTAAATAATTCCATATTGTTGAGACCTTGTGAGTTCGCTGCTTGAATTATTTTAATATCCATAGTGCATTTCGGGCTTGGTTTGTATTATGTAACAAGCAACAAAACCTTCCCAACCTTTTTGGAAATGACTGTTTATTTATACTCGCGTTTTAATTTCTTCATTGCGCATTCGTTACTAGCGTAACCTCGATAGTATATGACATATTCTTTTGCATTAGCACACCTAAGGCAAGTTATGCACATAAATATAAACAAAACATGCAATAACACAGGTTTTGTCATTTCTCATTTATTAACAGTCAGTTCTTTACCTGTAAATTGGCTTTTTCCCTTGAAAACTTTTCTACACCATGAACTTTCGAGACATCATCATGCATTATTGTAAAGTCTTTCTCAATACTACGCACACCCGAATGATTCAATCCGTTATTTTCAAGAAGTCCATTAAAATAAGTGATTGTGTTTTTATTGCTGATATCAGAAACAAAGTATTCAGGCCCAGGTTGCCTCTGAGAGTGCTCACGAGTTGAACGAGATCCAACAAGCTGTTGCAGCAGAGTCCCAGTCCTCTCGAGGTGCTACAACCCTAGGAGATCAAGGTGCTTCAGTGGTTCAGATTGGTCATAATAACGATCAAACTGCTAGGTACACCGATGAGCAATCAGGACCTCGTCCAATGGAAGGAGGCGCATCTTATGAAGCTCCACACCTTAAATCGTATGCAGAACCAGCAAACCGTATGAATAGTGGTAGGTATTGATTACATACAGGAAACAGGTCGTCAGTATATGGGTAATCAAGAGTAATTTCCGGTTGAACAATGAACATATACGGACAAAATAGGATGAATTGTAGTTGGTATTCCTGATATGAGGAAAGATCCAGACGCCGGCCTAACACAGTTAAAAAAGGTTTCCTGACACTGTTAACAAGGTCTGAAACGTTACAATAATAGCAGGGGCAGATCCAAGGGGGTGTCCCTAGTGGCACTGGATACCCTCTAGCGCCGCAATAACCCCTATATTATTTAAGTCATTTAGGGACCGGACAATCCCTAACACCACAAGAGCCCGCCATTTGCAATTGGGACACCCCTGACAAATTTCTGGATCCGCCCCTGAATAGGATTTATTAATAATCTTATTTTAAACAAACTTTGTGACAACTTTGTGCAACTGCTGTTAACACTGTCTCCATAATCTCCCTTTACTAACATTGTCCAAATTAGATGGCACAATGACTGTAACGAACATAATTTTGACGACACAATATTGTTGAATTTACATGATACTGAAAAGAATCAACAGCCTTCCAGGGACAACAGCAATTCCAGTCATACAAAGAACCAGGTTTGTGATTATGACAACCAGTACACGTTAACACATCTTACAGACAAAAGATAAGCAAAGATAGAATCGTTAACGATTATTTTTTATTGTAAAATAACTATTAGAATTCACGCATTCTGATTGGCTGAGGCGCGTGCTGTGTGCTCCCATAAATCACGTGCCTCAGGCGTGAATTCTAATAGTGAGGCGCGTGCTTTATGAGAGCACACAGCACGCGCGTTTATATGTTGATCAAATTAAATATGTCGATTTATATTTTATAAAAGAAATAGAAAACTTTCTTTCTTTGCTGTATGCAGTTATAAAGCACTTGGGGATTGTCATGCAGAACACTCGAGAAGTGTTGATCAGTGAATAATAGGAATTGTAGATGTTCATTAAATGAGTGTGCTGAAGGGGTAAAATGGAAGCTGGGATTGGCCATATTTTTGACTGGGAAAATGGGATTGGATGCACTGGGACTGGGATTTACAAATAAAAGAACAATAGAAAATGGGAATTGGATTGAAAACTTGAGCAAAACTGATGGGATTATGTGATTTTTGACTGGGATTTGGTCCAAATATAAACAGGGAAATGGGATTCGGACCCCCCCTCCCCCCTTCAGGACCCTCTTAAATGTTTTCATCACTCTTAAATTTTAACTATGTATCTGATACCGCCATTTTTGAATTGAAATATTGAATGTATGTTTTCAGACATTTCAAGTCTCCTACGTCAGTCAACTAAACTCAGCCCCAGTGAACTCGAAGGATCCCCCAAGCAGTTTTCATCAGAGAGTCTTGGAGGTATGGGTAATAATTTTGGTGGACAATCCATCTCAAGGTTTTCGCAAGGGTCTCAAGAAAGTGCTCCCATGGAGATGTCCAATTCATTTGGGGGCCAAGAAGGTAATCAACTAGGTGGTAACCAACTAGGTAACCAACTAGGTGGTGCTGCTATGCAGGAAATGCAGGAACCTCAGAAAGAAGCTTACTCACAAGGGGCACTACAAGGTGCTTCCATGGAGGGCGCAAACATGCGCGGGAATCCTATTGAAATAGGAGGAAATGGCATGCAAAGTATGCAAACTGCACAAAATATGCCAAGTATGCAAAATATGGGCTCCATGTCTGCAGGATTCACAAGCGAACAACAGCAGCAGCCATTAGTATCAGGTATGCAAGGCATGATGGGAGGTAGTAGTATCCAGTCCCTTGGAGCAGCAGCGGCTAACGGTTTGACAGGAATGCAGTCATATGGTGGTATGGGTGCTGGTGCTGGTATGGGAGCTGGCATGGGAGCTGGCATGGGAGCTAGTATGGCTGGACTACCATCGTTTGGTGGTGCTCCTGGAGGAATGAGCTATAAAAAGGTAAAACTATCAAATCATTTGTAGTCAGTGGAACCCGCTCAATACTGACATGCACTGAAGAGATGTCCACCATCCCGTCTTCATTATAGAACGATATCAACCCCAAGGGGCTGTTACTCAGTGGGGACATGAGGCCAAAAATCAATCATTCGTATCTAATATATCTCGAGTGAATATCTATAAAGCGTGGTTCCATATTATCGTCTTTTATTCCATTGACTGCAAACACTGACAGTTCGTTAGACATGTCTACAAAACACACGATTAAATCAACAGTTTTCTTGAAGACATATCTCTTTATATTACTTCACAGTCTCTAATCGAAAGACCTGACGATATACAAGGTAATTACTATCCCTTTCTTCTTAATCTACTTACAACGCTTGAATAATACAACTGCTGACTGCGCTGTTGTGCACTGACGAGTTTCGTGGTGCGAGAGAGCTGAACAATACTGACGTCATACTGGACACGTGACCACTCCATACTGGAGAAAACTTTGCACTGACGAGTTTCGTGGTGCGAGAGAGCTTAACAATACTGACGTCATGCTGGACACGTGACAACTCCATACTGGAGAACTGAATGAAGTGATTTTCCATTAAATATTCATATGATCATGAAATAAAACAGTTACATTAGAGTGGTTTTCATAAACCCGTGAAAAGTGCATTAGAGTAGTTTATTCTTCGTCCGTGCAAGAGAATTGGCTAATTAGTAATTAGTAATAGATGATTAGTAATAGTTGATAAAACAAAGCGTTTGGAATACTAATTGGGAGCTTGCCAAATTCTTTCATGGGCGAAGCAAAATAACTATAATTGGAGTGTTATATTAACACAATATACTGGCACAAAAATAATTAGAGTGTAATAGTACTAAATGCACTTCATTAAGTGTATAGTTCACAGATTTATGAAAACCACTCTATTCTCAGTATTTTAGAAATTGAAGAAGTCTTAGGCCTAGGTTATACGTCGAATCTCACTTGTGCCGAATGCAATTACAACAAAGAAGACCGCCCAGTTATCTATTGTTTGAATTGTATTCGGCACAAGTGAGATTCGACGTATAACCTAGGCCTTAAACGTTTTTTCCACCAGAATTTATAATCGCAAAATATATTTTTGGTTTCAGTCTTGTTTGACTGCTCAAATCTTATCCAAGTTATTCATGCTTATCGATAAAAGTAAAGGCCGGGGCAAACGGTTTCAACATTTGCTTCAAGAACATCCGTTCGATTTTGTTGAATGGCAATGTTTAAACGTTTTTAAACTCTTTCAACATCGATTCAACACGATTCAACAATGTTGAAAGAGTTTATAAGCGTTTAAACATAGCCATTCAACAAAATTGAACGGATGTTGAAGCAAATGTTGAAACCGTTTGCCCGGGCCTTTAGAGAGCGTTATTCCACCGACTAATGAGCCGCTTCAATCAACAGAGATCCAAAACAGCCAAAGTCGGAAAAGATGAGAAGTCAAGTGGAAAAAAGGAGAAAAACAGCAAAAAGGTATAAAATTTAGTATTTATCTTACAGCTTTTGTTTTCAATAATCGCCTGAGATTCTAAGTTTTGAACGTTGTCGTATAACTATCATTATCAATTTTTTCCAGAGCAATCTAATAAGGCACCACCATCGCCACCATCATCACAAGAAGAGGAACTAAACCACAACTGGACTTTCTATAACTGAATTGTCAACAATATTGATAATCAGTAATATATAGCCTAATAATGAATGTATCTTGTATCTTATAGTTCATCTAGCCTTTACTTTAACACGAAATATTTCAACATTATATTCCAAATCAATATATAGTGACCATGTGATTAGTTTTGTCTTTGAACAGGAAAGGGTTTCCACATACAAGAGAGGCTAGTTCATTATAGTCCAGCACAAAATGTTTTCAAATTTATTGCCATTTCGATCTGGCGTGGATGTATAGAATGAGAATTCACTCTATAAGACTTATCGCTTGGTTAAAAAACGGTGCTATTGAAGTTTCGTGTCAAAATAGAGGCTATTCGATAATTATAATTAATATGTTTTCACTTGGTCTGTTTCCTCTTTCTTGCGAAAAACTATACGAAATGTATGAAAAATATCCAAATAATGCAACTTCAGTTGCCAGCCAACATTGTTGCGCATCAATTTTCCAAGCGCGTTTTAATCAAAAAATATATATTCATTGTTTCATTTGTAGTGAAAATGTTTTCTTTATCCAACAATGGCCGTATCTATCTACGATGAAGATTCCGTCAATAATAAAGTTTGAGTCAATTAGGAGGAAATCTTTGCCCAAGGCGAAATAAATATGCCCTAAGCTAATTTATTTAGATGAAAATTACGCAATTTTCGTCGTCCAACTAAGATGAATACAGCCAATGAGAAATTTATTTTAGTTTGACGGTGAAAATGAAACATGAAAACTTGTACTTTGCGGGGAGAAGGGTTCAGTGTGGGTGTCCCGTAAAGGCTACAAGATTGGAAATAGGTTTGATGTCTGTATTTTACTGATTAAAATCATTGTTTTATTTGTACGAGTAGTTAATTGTAGTTGTTTATATCGACAGCAAAAACTCCAGTAAAACAACAAGACAGAAACTCCAGTAAAACAACAAGAGAGAAAATATATATAAGAAATTCCCAAACTTTATTTTGAAAACGTATATTTTTTCATTACATAAAGTCAATTCAAATTGATTTAAAAAATTAATAATTTTATATTTGAATAATTCCCGATAGCCCCTTAAACATACGTTATATAGGTTTTTGTATTGTCTCGCATGATAACAAAACTAACTTGATGTTTTAATTTCCAGCCACTTTTGTGGACCAGAAATCTTTACGCTATAAATCATAAAATTATTTATCTACGAAAAATGGAAGCTTAGCTTAGCTAAATCATTTAACCTTGAGTAGATTTATTCATTAAGTGATTCACTTTAGCAGTTAATTGTCTTTAGCGTTGTCTTGTTGTAAGACTGTTAATAGTAGCATTTACGAACCAGCCATTTTCTGAAGGTACACAGCGCCAAACAGTAAAGATGGGCCAAGATCTGGAAAATGACAAGGTACATGAACACAAATATGCAAGCCCAGACTGGTTCCTTGCCATAATTCAAAGCCTTGTAGATTGAATTTTCGCTGGTTCCATCAGAGCCTCCAACAACCCAGTAAATGAACGTGAACACAATATAAATTGATTGGATGACATGGGAATAAAAGAAATGCAATAGAACGACAGGGATGTTGCTAATGAGAAGCTCTACAGTGATAAACACCGAGTTGAAGATGAGGAAAGTGACGTTGATACCATTGATACCTGTATTTTGGTAAAGCACAATCCAGTATACCAATGTTATTTGAACAGCTCCAACACTCGCGATGGTAAATACGACCCACAAAGCTTTGTGCAGGTAATTCAACTCATCTTGTGGGTGCTTTGACGAGTCTTGGTAACGATCATCACCGGAGAACCCTTCGATGTATGGTTCAGTGCCCCATCGAGTACTATTCATCTTTCGATGGTATTTTGCCTCGTCAGAACAGCTATATAATATGGATAATATAGAGCCAACGGTGAAGTAGATGGCAATGAACAAAAAGACCCAGTTGCTGATGCTCAAGAACCATTGGTCAGCCTTTTGTGAGGTGGTGAAGAGAAGCCATGCCAAACAGTAGAGACCAACAATCATTCGGTAGAAGATAAATACAGCCAATGGGAACCACTGCAAAAAAAACCGTCAACTCTTATACATATTGACATTAAACTATAACTATTTAATATTAATTATTATTACTGTAAAACGTTAATATTGATTAAAAACATATTTACGCGCAAAACACGAACAATTATCAGCGTGTAAAATGTCCCAGTTACGATCTCTGCATGCATGGATAAATTTTATTTTTTTTCATGCGTGACTGCAGGCTGCCGCTTTATTAGTCAGTTTACTGACTCTACTAATTCTAAACCGACTCACTTCAAAGCTACAAACTTTTAGTGTAAGCAGTTCAAATATGCATTTATACATCTATATACTTAATTTTCGAACCAGAGTATAGTACATTTAAACATTATACAGAAAATCGTTGTGTAGTAGCTAAATACGTTTTGCGCGCGTTCAACGGTTGAGAAGCATTTTCGCGCCAATTTGTTAGCATAAATTATTTGAGGAGCCCCGCGTTATTTAACTGAAATAATAGTCATTTGCAGCTAAATGTTTTCACTAAATATTATATTCCTTGAAATTTATGCCGTGCAAAAATTGTGTTGTATGAAATATATAAAAAATGTTTCGAAAAAGAGAGCAAATCTGAACTGAGCGAAAAAATCGCGCTCAAACACACATCGCTGCATGCAGGCATAAGTGCTACATAACCCCATCAATACGTTTTCTCTTTGATGAAGAAAAATATTATAAAATGAACCTCGTCTAATAATAGACGGGAGATAATGTCTGTCAGTTATTAAACAGAGTGGCTTGTGTTTGTAGAAGTACTCTATAATTTAAACATACAAATCAAATACAATCAAATACATTTTCTAGAAAAAGAGCAATGGCTTTTCATTTTATCAAAAATAGAAAAAATATCATTTCTGATCATTGGCTATTTATTTTCTATTGAATATCAAACCATAGCTGCCTCCTTGTTTTCAAAGGAAGGTATCAAGATAGATTGTTTGGCTTTATAAATGTTTATTGTCACTTACCGGAGAGGTCGTGAAAGCTCTTACGAATGGAAATCGGAGTCTAAAGTACTTTGGGTGAGCATCCTCTATCTTGAGGCACATCGTGTAAATCAAAGACTTCTCGTTTTGTTCTTGTTTGTCAGGAAGGTCGTTTTTTCTACATACTCTCTTCATGTATGAAGATAGCGCTCAATGTGGAACTATTCAAATTTATTCTGTCTATAAATTAGCCATGCATAACAAAATAGACATACATCAAGCGTGCCCTAACTACACGTGGTGTTTTTGAGTGGATAAATTAGAGTATCCTTATAGAGGAACTGGACACAATATCGCAAAATGATTGTAGTGTTCTATTCTGAAACGATGTTCCCTTCTCATTTCTTTTCGCTCGCTAACTTAACCATGTTCCATGAAAAAGTTATAAAACCATTTTAATAGAACCAACAGAAGTTATGACAATGCTCTATAGGCTTGTCAACTGTGGAAAACCTCTATAACGGTCTCACTTGAAAAGTAAGGCAGTCCACATCCAAAAGTTACAAATAATAGCCGATATATATAGTTGCTACGCCTTTTGAAAGCAACAAATACTAATAGAAATAAAAGATTAATTCCCAGGTCTATCATCCTAGACACTGTTTTAGTAAATATTGACCATTCTCATCCACACTGTAATAGAGAACAAATAGTTTATCCGTTATTACTAAATAGTACTATTTAAACCAAAGGAAACCATAGAATTAGCAGAACATTGTATTAAATAATTTGACTGTTTCACGGATAGAGTACAGGGCCAGTACAAACACTAAAAGCGTGCAACATAAATAGTACTATAAAATTGTGATCTAAACTGTTCTCATTAACCCATGAAACAAAGTGTATTGGTTAAAGTACGATAGTCAAAAAGAACACAATGCAGCAAAGTGTTTCACATGTTAACGAGAACCGCTCTTTTTTGTGCCAATTCTATTGTTTGATAAGCACTATTTAGTACTACTTGTTTCACTGGATTATTTTCACTCTACCCAAATGCTTTACGAATTTTTAACTTCAGATTTGTATTCACTCTTTAAAATTGACACCAATGTTTTTGTTTTGTTGTTTGTGCCTATGTTCTAACATTGGGTGATAGAGCGAAATAAAAATATTATTAGGGTGTAAAGTGTATTAAGGGACTGCCAATTAGATTTTTTAGGGGGAGCGGGGGTTGGGCAAATTTATTTTTCAGGATATTTTTTTCCCCATTTTATGCATGTGCAGGAATTTTTTTTCAACTTGTACGAATATTTTTTTGTCATTTTCTGTGCACGATTTTTTTCTCTTTAAGGCTGTGCTGGAATTCTTTTTGGTATTTGACCACATCTAATGGTCCGTCCCTAAGTAACAATAACATAATACCATGGAAATAAGGTGAATGATAAACAATGTTAAGGTTTCATTGGTTAGAGTGCAAATAATAAACCTATGAAATAGTTAGCCGACTATTTAGTGCAATTTTGATAATTCTATTGTTTTCTACTGTTTAATTTAGCACTCTTTGTTTCACGGGTTTATTATTTGCACTGTAATGAAAACAGCTCTATTTCAGGCTACGCAGGCTAAAACAACACAAGAATAGACCATTTGATATTGTTTTTAATCTGTTTGACAAGGGACATTTCAACAGTAAAGAAACTGTACAGGGGCATTATTTGAGTCAGAGGGGCTTCATTATTTGAATAAAGTGTATCCAACACTACATTGTGAGTTCCTGGAAATAAACAAAAGGATTTGTTAATAAAACCTCAAAATAACAATTTATTTAACAGATAGAGTGAAAACATGAAACAAAATTAAATAGTCAAGGTGTAATAGTCAAATAGACACAAAAGAAAACAATGGAATTAGAGACTGCTAAGGTGTATTAGTCTAATATCTATTTCACTCTAATAATATAAAAATTGCAATCTTTTATTCAAGTGTTCAATATATTTTACATCCTCACTAAGTGAGGCGTGGGGGCCTGTTAGTTCTAGTTGGTTTTTGGATGATATTATATAGGGTTTTGGAAAAATACAAGATAATCTGAATTTTTTTGTAAGACCAAAGTTAGATGCTGGAGACCACATAAACAGAATACTTACCATAATGGCATTGACGATATCATTTTGGTTATTTCGAAGTGCTTTGATGGCCTAGAATTGCAAACAATTAAATCAGTTGTAGTCAAGATTAAATCAATTAAACTGCTTTATTGTACCTTACAATATAATATAGAAAAATTTAAAAGAATACTAGGTACTGGCTCTAACAAATAACTAAGAAGCAAACTATAAATTAGAACCAGATTACCAATTACAGCCACAAACAAAAACAATTCCAATCGACAGAACAATTAATAGATAGATCTTTGTAATTCTCACTTTTGCTCTGGTAACGTTGGCTTGTTGCATAACAAGTTCGATATCTTTGTCTTCTATTCCGCTGTCATCAACCTGTAATAAATATCATAAAACATCACCAAGATGAACAAAATAATCAAGAATTATCACAAGTGCATAAATGCCCTCAGCTCTCATAATCTGATTGATCACAGGACAACTTCCCATCTGGTCTTCCAACAGTTGTGCAAAACATCTCTCACACACCACACACACTCTAACACAGTACACACAACAGTTTTCCAACCAGAAGGACTTTCCTCTCAATAAGGCATCATTTTTTCATCATTGGGCATTGAAATGATAAGATATTATTATGTTTGGATATATGATATACAAAATCACAAAAAGTCAAGGAAAATAACAACTGGTATGGTTGCCTACCTCTTCTGGTTCCTCTTCCTCCATATGTTCAACAGGTGGTTTATTTTCAGGAATAGTAGCAGATGTTTGTTGTGTCTTGAATTTTTCAGCAGCCTGAAAACAACAAATCATCAACATTTTATATTTATATTTTTTACTCCGACGAAGGGCTAAAGCTTGAAACGTCAGTAAAGTTAAGTCAACATTTTTTACATAAACAAAATTCAGCCTATTAGCCAAACATCATCCATACTTAATACAAGTTTATACATTTATACAGACTTTGCTTTAGCATTAACTTGATGGAATGCATGTCTAAGTAAAGGTAGTCTTACTAAAGGAAAAAACATAAAATGGCCTTTTAGGGATAGCTTGGACTATCTCAGTTACATACCTGTACTTGGGCTTGTTGACTGAGATCTTCAATCTACAAAGCAAACACAGAATAACAAAATTTAACAGCTATAAAGTACTACTACTACAACAGCAACAACACATTTGCTACCCTCTGTTCCAAGACTATACACAGAATCAAAATATGGCAACCTATTTGAATTACTATTGTCAACTGTCTAGCCTCACATACATGTGAAAACTATTGTGTTAACAATTCACTAGTCAGTCGAGAATAGGCGGTTGCCATATTCCAATAACTAGAAAACAACAACAAAAATATACTTAGAATATACATATGCCCTCAGCTCTCATAATCTGATTGATCACAGGACAACTTCCATCTGGTCTTCCAACTGTTGTGCAAAACATCTCATACACACACCACACACACTCTAACACAGTACACACAACAGTTTTCCAACCAGAAGGACTTTCCTCTCAATAAGGCATCATTTTTTCATCATTGGGCATTGAAATGGACACAAAAACATAATAGACACAACATATATATATTTTATATGTTGGCCATTTGAAGTTATATAAAGATGGGAAAATACATCTACTTCAATTATTATCATATTTTTTGATATTATCCTCACAGGATTATTTTTGACATCAAACAATAATTTGTTTTCAACGGAATTTTGTTGCCTATTGAATATACATACCATTATTCAAATGGTCTGTATGATAAAATATCCATACCTTAGCTTCGCCAAAGATAATGTACGTATCTGACCCTGGGTTCTTGAAGACTTCGGGTTTGTTGATAACAAATAAAATATTTTTTGATTTTCTGACAGTGACTCTGTTGACCCCGGGTACTGCTTTAAGGTTCAGTTTAGCAATAGCTTTCCTTGATTTCTTTTCACTTCGTCCCTGTTTAGCTTTACTGACTTGTTCTTCTGAAATACCAGCAGCTGCGGCCACGTCTCCTGAGATGTTGCTCTGGCCATCACCAGCTTCTTCAAGATCTGGCATTTCATCATCACTGTCACTTTCAGTTCCAGAAGCAATAGCTGTTAAAAGTCATGCAATCCAGTTAGTATCTCATGTTGTTGTTTCCAGCTGACAATTGCAAGAAATAAAGTTGAAGAAAAGATATCTTGTGACCTGCTTGTATACTCAAACAAGGGTAGAAATGATGGTATTGGGCTTTTTCATATTTCAGTTTTAAAATATATATCTGCAGCAAATTGACAACATATATATTGTATGCTCATTGTATGCTGTATGGGTGCAGCTCAAACTTGATGATAATAAATTTAATAAAATCATCATTAAAACAAAACGATGTGAACTACATTTTTCCGATAAAAAAGATAGATTCTTGTTAAAATGAGAAGTAAAACAATTTTTACACGAAAACACGTGTGTGACATCAAACTAGAAGACAACCTTCAAGCCTCCTGTTGCAAGAAAACATCAACTAAAACAGCTTCTACAGCTTTCTTACAGACACATTTTGATATTATAACACAAAACCTTAGTCGTTAAATTAAATAACTGCTTAATTCCTATAAAAATATTTCAGTTCTTAGACGAGCAACACAGTGCATCGAAGATTCACAAACTTCTGTCATGGAATTGCAGCAATTCTCGGACATGTTTTTAGATAAGTGAAGGTAGAAAGAATAGAATAGGGACTTCTAAGTAGGGTTATATAACCAGAATGGATAAATATAAATACCTTCGTTTGTGTTGTCTTCTGTTGGAGGGTTTTCTACGGCCGGCGGCATCTGACGAAACACAAGTGCAAAAATTAAACACCCAATAATTCAACAGGAAAAGATTCAATGAACGAAATATTACATCAACCACATAGGATATACATCGAACTTATGTTAAGCTTTAGTTCACAAGGTAATTATAATTTCTGAGAGAAGATGACAACGGATTGCAAACCTACCTTTTCAGATTCTGTATAGTTTCTTTACCGATGGTGATGGAAGAGGCTTGACGCATGCCCGAAATGACCCATGGGATGAATGATCTCACCAAAGGAAACCCGTCAGATCTAAAATTAGCTGGTGATGTTTTATTAAAAGGGCACACCCAACACAGGGACCCCTCAGTTTTGCATTCCTTTCATTAAAAAAAATAATGTTGAGTGTGAAAAGAAATGATTTGATTGTGATATTTTTAAATTTGGAAAAAATATCTGCTTTAAATGACAAGAACACCATAATTTTAGATATTTAATAATAATAATAATAATATAACGTTCTTATTCTACATTTACAATGCTCAATGTGGTTACAATTAAAATTGAAAATGTTTCTATTAAAATTTATAATATAGCTTAGATAGTACGTAAGCTCTGATTGGTTGATTCACTCAAAAAACCTATGCTCTATTTCACCGGTAGAGACATGGTTTTTGATTGACAGCTCACAATTTTAATAAGACTATTTCTGTAAGCT
>JAUPMH010147007.1:3752-14151 GCA_032270665.1 Metridium farcimen
GACAACAGAACGTGTTGGTTGATCCGCAACATGGTTACTGATGGAACCACAGACTACAGGGTACCCGAGTGCGATTCGCGAGGTATATGTGAACCCCTCACACTTGACAATGTCACAGTAAATGCGTGTCAAGTGTCTAACACGGGCGAACTGAGTCTCACGTGTCCCGTTGTGTGTGGATCGTCATGTTTCGGACCACTGTGTTACGAGTCCCACTCACAAACATATTCGCTCTCTACGTGGAACAAAGAGCGCATCAGAGATGATTTCCTTGTAGCTGCACCTCCGCGGACTTTATCTAAAGCGTACTCTTTGGCTGACACGGACATACTCAACTCTTTAGCGGCGTTGCAACGCCTGTCGCAAGAGTCCATGGAGCTGTGGGCGCAGGGACATAATATGTTAAGCGACATTGCCACAATGGAGAGCTTTGCGAGGGATTACATTCACAAAGCTCAAACGGAAGAAGCATCGCGACCCCTCTGTGATAATGAACACGCTGTCCTAGGCAGTAGCTTCATGGCAGTTGCGTCTATAATATTGTCGGCTCTAACATGCCCCATGTTGATTGTAATCATAACAAAATTAAAAGCCTACACACAAACATAGATATGATAAATACGTTGGATGATTTTTTTTTTTTTTTTGTGAATCCCCTCTCCCGTGAAAAAAAAAAAAAAAAAATCTGACTGAGCATAATGTATTTATGTGCCGTGTTTTCACTAAGATACATCAGGAACCTGCAGGGACTCAAAGATGAGGTCTACGTCGAAGAGTTGTTCAAGCAAGGTCGCTTCTTCTAGCAAGCCTCCTTCCTGTGTTCCCGCCGCCACAAGAAGCAAACAGACTGTCTCGTTGGCGAGCAACGAGCTTAAAACCAAGATTCCTGAAACTTCTGAAAGGCCACCCTTGCCCAAATATTCTCTGGATCCCCTGATTCCCCATACGAAAAAATACAATCACTTCAAAAGAACACGCCCTGTATATCTAAAGAATGTTGTTGACTCGTGTCGATTGCAAGGACTCCCTGAAAGAGGGTACCTTACGGGGAACCTGGTGCACGCATTGTGCGCTGCATCTGAAAACAATCAGTGGTCAGAGGAGTGTGAAAAAGCCTTAGTTGAGGCTCTCCCTCTAAGGGAACACCACCAGGCCTTCATTTCCCACAACATGTTTGTAACCATAATAGGTACTCTGGTAGCGAGGGCTCTAGAACAAGCCACAGCAGGTAACCTTGACCTTCTCGCAGACCGGTACTATGTAAGAGGAATAACCTGTCACGACTCAAGTAAAACCAGTACAACAGAAGCCACTGCGTATGCGGGAATCATGGCTGTAAACCTGGAACTGGAAGACGTTAAGAGGGCTCTACAGAACGACAAGTCTCGATGTAAGGCAAACTACCAACAAAGCCCTTCGCAAAATCTTTTACACGGTGTGAACATAGACGAAGAAGTATCCATGATGGCAAACTTTGGAATTAAAAAACATTACAAAGCAAACCCTCACCATCCAGAACACTTCCCAAATGGCAAAATGTGCGATATGAACGTGGTGGAGGCCGTCGTGGATGGTTTAGCCTGCATATTTGAGCGAAAAGCATGTGCCACACGCAGAGCCTGGTTGGATCAATACAAAGTGGATAGATTCAAAAACGTTATGAACAGAAGCCTAGCCGAAGGTGTCATAGTTGCGCTGAAGAAATTCATCACGGAATCTGATTACAAGGCCCTTGTAGATTTTCGAACCTTGATCGGTGCAATTGTTGGAGAAGCTCAAACATTTCGGGCTGTTAAGATGACAGACTCTTGTGAATACGCCCCATCTCCCATCGACATATCAGTTGAAAATCTATCGCAAAACTTTGCTTCCATGTCATGCAAGTAAATCATGTCATGGTGCCCATATCATGTATTTTTTTTCCCCTAATGTTATGGTCAGTTTATTGAACTTGACAAAGATGACAATATGAGGGGTTTGGATTTTACTGGGCATTGATGTTCTATTTTTTTTCGGTATGTAGACATGTATGAAATAAAAATCTAATGTCATTGATGTATCATACGTTTTTTTAATGCAATGTAAACACGCTAAAGGTGATATAATAAAAGAACAACAAAGAACAACATAGTATCTTTATAATGTTTTTGCACGTTACAAGTGAGCTTTAATCAACTCAGCATGTATATCAACACAGTAGTAACATTTAAACAAATAGAATAAAGTTTGAGCCCGATACTAAACGGTCTCTGCTATTTACTAATACACTGACGCATCAACACGCTTTATGTGATAATACTTTCTTTCTGGATACCCACTTGGCTGAACAGTACAGTAGTCGCATAAGTAAAGTCTTCTAACATATCTAAACCCATACTTGGTGTATGGGCAACCTCCTCCTATGTTGTAGTGTAGGACACACAAGTCACTTTGAGCCGGTTTAAAGATTTCACACAAGCTTTGTGAAATATTGGTTATTATGTAGTTTGTTAGTTTCAGGCTGGTTGTAGGCAAACCCAAGCCGCTCACGTGGAATAAAGTTTTACTGCCTGGCATAATCCACACGTCCAGTTCTGTAGAGCCTTCTACCATCATGGGGATTCCAGTGTTAGTCTTGACAAACACGTCCCTATGAGATACCCACGATGAATGAACATCTTGTTTCTCAATGGCCAAAGTGACACCCCATTGGAAAGAACGTAATATCCAATCTAATATGTCGTCTGTCAACAACAAAATATCATCCGAATCCTGACTCATGATGGGGTAGCATTGTGCAAACATGTCATTATAACATGTGTCACAAGTGTGCTTGTCAGCAAACAATTTGGGAAAGAACCTAAAAATGTTTAGCGGCAAGTGTTCAATTTGCAAACCTTCTGTTAGCATCGACAGTATAGTCGCTGCGCGTTCGCCTACGTTTCTGGTATCGTGCTTCATTTGCGTGTTCATGACAAGCAACTGCTTATCCAACATAGATTCCACGTCCCTTGGACCTTCGAGAATACCGATGGCTCTAGCTTCCAGTAAGGCAGGCAGCAGCTCAAACCTGGTCACCTTGTTGTAACACACGCAACACTGTCCATCTCCATACATTTCAAAGTAGGGTGTCCAAGGTCGGAATATCTGTATTGTCCGTCCTGTTATTATAATATCATTTGCATTACGGTCAGGCAATACAAACGGCCTGTCGTATTCAAAGATCATGTAACCTTCGGTTTTGGCAACCATGATCCAGCGAATACTATCTCCCAGTAACAGTCAAGGCGAGCTCGCACAGTGCTTGTTCGCGCTGAGTAGATCTTCGATTGTCTTGCTGACAACTCCACAAGCGGCGTAAGATATTTTTCAAAATGACAGGTGTTTGCCAGGGACACATGCGTGTAACAGGTTTACACTAATCACCTCGCTTCCGAATAACCTCGGTTTCAACACTCATGGTTTTAGTTTTTATACGCTGACACAATTACTGCAGTCAGACAAGCTGTTAATGGTTTTAATTCTTATATGCTGACACAATTACTGCAGTCAGACAAGCTGTTAATATGTTTATTGAACATTAAGCATTCATTACACACAAACACACAAATACATCTCATGGGTAGTAAAATATAAAAAGTAAAAGTAAAGTCATACTGTTCCCCACTAAAGAGAAATACTACTAGTACAAAAACATTTTATTACGGCGGTTATAATGACAAAAAAATGGTAGGTAATTACATATCAAGATAAACTAAAAGAATTCAAAAATCATATTGCAAGCATAACAGCTTGAATCAAGTATGTACATCTCATAAGTAGTAAAATACTAAAAGTGAAAATAAACTCATATTGTTCCCCACTAAAGAGAAACACTACTAAATACTAAAAGATTAGGATTCAGACAGGGTTCGAACCTGAGACCTTCTACATCCCAGTCTGTCAGTTTTCAGCATAAGAACTCGTATCAAGTATGTTCAGCTAATTTCTGTACTTTAAACGAACAGGCGAAGTTCTTCATCCCGTTGAAAGTGACCCAGAGTGGGGACTTTGTCGGCCAGGCCGTGCACATTGGAGCAATTTGAAAAAGCGTACACTCTCGGTTTGCATAGAGACCTAGACCGTAAAGGGAGCTCCATCCACGGAGGGTCATTGCTATTCAACACTGGGGCGGTATAATGCCCCGAGATAACACCCTCTCTCCCCAGAACAAATCCGCTCACACTAACAGAACCGTTATGTGAGCCCCACGACTCCAAGTTAAAACCAGTCAGGTTACCTAAAGCATTTAAACTTGAGGTTGACAGTCCGGCCATTATGGTACACACACTGCTCATAGATGTTACAGAACACAGTCTCGGCTCTCCTCTCCGGGGTCTCGCGTTACTGTATTGGTAACTGTGAACCTTGCCATCTACGATCAGTTTCTCATGAGTCAAAAGCTCCTTATTGTACTTAAGGGTCGACTGGTCACCGGTAACGCCTCGAGTCACTGTAGTAACAATCAGCTCGTTGGCAGCGCTAAACCCAGAAGTCCAAGATATGTTTTTTGACTCAATAACATCAGCCTCTAATTTATTATTCGCAGTCATGTGTAGGTAGCCGTCAAATCCATCGTGCGCTTCGATCGCAATGTACGTGAAATTTGCAGCTTGTTCACAGTTGACAGTCCCCTCTCCTTTGTAGAAACCATTCTCTTGTATCAGCTTTGCAAGCAGCAGTCCTCCTAGACTGCGACAATTGAGCATGTTGTCAAAAGGCACACCTTGTGCCGAGGGCATCGCAGGCTCCACAGGCACTACGCCGTCCCAACGCGAAGAAGGAATGTAGATCATTGACGTTGTCCATGTTGCATTCTCGATCCCCTCAGGTAAAGGCCTGCTACATGTTGTCTGAAGATGTTGTTTGGTGATAACGCAGGGAAACGTTTTACCCCAGGACGCCTTGGTGTGTTTAGCGCAGTCTTGGGTTGTCACGGAAAGAAAGCCCGTTCCAACGCCATATTCGCTGAGCAACTCACCGGTCACAGCCCATCTACAGGCGCCGCCTTTCATGATCTTATGAGGCGCCGTCAGGGTGATCTTGCGCAAATGAGATTCTTGTTCCATTGTATCCACAAGAGCATTGTGCAAGGGTCCTTGTACAATATAGGCTTTGACATCCACTACGGCAAACGCCTCAAGTGTGATAAGTATGGCAAACACCCCAAGTGAGATAAACACGCCAGAAAGTAGCAGTTGATCAACAGCCATTGTGAACTACAATAAGTTAACCATGACAGTGTGTTGTACCGTCTGCGAAAAAACCTCAGATATATGTGTCTGGCACAGTCGTGTCTTGAAATCCGACCGACCTGATTAGTCTTGGCCCACACCCACAGTTGAAATCTGATCGCCCAGGCCTCATTCACCACTTACAACTCTATTGTGCCAAACATGATAAACATATGCATTTAGTTGACAACGAGATGCTCAAGAGCTTCCGTTCGCACACGGTCGATCTCAAGACCTTCTGGGGTTTAATGTATAATGACGAATTACTATTTGCTCTGCGTGACAAAAATGTAAGAAGAGTTTTAAAGTTCATAGAACCTTCAATGACTTTGATACGTAATAACAATAATAACAGTTGAGTTTTAGATTACATTTGAGGTAATGACATTGTTCCGTTCTGGTTTGTATTTTTTGTACACGTTACGTACTTTCGTTTACACTCAGTAGCTTCACACTGGTGTAAGGCCTGGTGTTTCATGAAAAGCACCAAGGGTTGAATACTGCACGCTACGATAAGGACACACAGTAACAAACCCCCTAAATTCATAAAGAAATGAGCAATAAATAAATACACAACGCTTCTGGGGTGTTTTTATATAATACAGGTAAAGCAATTTTTATTTACAAAGCAACATCATAGAGATTCACAAGACACACTAGAAGATGACATTTTTATGACACAACTTTCTTATTATTGTACACATCATACCAGTCTTTCACTTCCATGCGGTTTGCAAATCTAAACTTGAGCGGAGTTCGTCTTATCAAGACATCATTAGTCAACTGTTTTATGTCCATAATCTCTGGTTGTTCATCGCAAGCCATGTCCTGCGCTAACTTGGCGTACATCATGGACACGCTTGAGCCATAGATCACAGTGAGCCCGACAGAGCCATGAATTTCACCGATGTTCTCAGCCGGACTTTCAATTACCAACTTAACGTTAGGCGTTTGTTCATTCACAACGGCAAAAATGTCGGTGTGCTCGCTCATGGCCTGATACAGAGAAGTCAACTGTTTTATCAGCGCGTACGGGACCACTAAACCATAGTACAGATGTCTAGGTGGAAATGAAGAACAATTGAAATCGTGATACTCCGTCGCACCGAGCTCGAACGTGAGCATTTTCAATACTTTTAGGTCGTCCAAGCATGCCAGCCGCACTAGTGTTGCAATATGTACAAGAGCTTCATAATCGCCATCAGCTTGACATTGCTGCGAAGGAATACGTGGAACGCACACGTGTTCATCCCTACATGGAGGAAAATAAAATTCAGACAATTCGCCACCGTCTCCTCTAGTAATCCTGATAACTCCCAGCTGTGAGCACACATCGCATGTGAAGCTGAACTCCTTTTCATTCGACCCCTGTAAACGCTCCAAAGCTCCAGCTGCGTCGTCTGCCACCCAAAGACCATTTGACATCATGAATGCTAGAGTGTTCAGAGTGAACTGTCTGTTTGCTTCGTCGTAGATGGATAGAGTCCGTTTGAACGGGTGGGAGTCTGTTCCGGCCACACTGACATTCAGGTTGTGGTCTACCTGCCACTTTGATGACAACTTTTGTATGTCCTTAGTCAGGACTCGGGTTTTGTTGTCATTGAGAACAGCGAACTTAACTGGTATTTTCTGAGCGGTGTCCCTTTTGTATGCACTCACGGTCAACGTGTCTATGGTAAATAGGGGACTGTGACCGCTAAAAGGTGCAATCAGATCCCTCATGTCCAGCTTGAAGATCACCGGCTGGTGACTCTTGCTGTCCTTGGTGATGGTGTGCGAAAATACGTACTCCTTGTGACTAAAGGCCATTGCATCCAAGTGATCCTCCTACACAAATGTCTATGATCACGCTGATGGCATGTAGGTATGTAGGTTTAGAACAACCAATGTTTTTCGTTGACACAATACCCAAACCGTCTTTTTTTGTGCTCATCGTAAATACAACAAATGACCTGGTCAACAGGAACTTTATTAGCGAATAGATCTCTGTAGAAGTTCTTGCAACCTGTGCAGTGATACATAACCTCTTTGCATTTGGTTGCAGCACAGAGGGTCCTCTTGCCCAGCTCGGGTCGCGCGTCCTTCAGCCATTTCTTTTCCTTAAAAGAGGCCATCCATGTAGTCATGTTAGTTTGATCCTCGCACGAGTAAGGCATGATGCAGAGTACATGCTTTGGGTACAGAGCTGCAGAGTACGCAAAGCTGTCAGGCTTATGCAGTTGTAACATGAGCACAGTCTGATACATTAGTCCTGCAAGGTCAACCAATGTCTTTTCGTGTAAATCGCTTCTCGCTATTGAGAGCCTCCCGTTCGGACAGTCAACCCCGGCTTCCTTCAGCGTGTCATTTGGGACTGACACTGATATGCACCCGCTGTTCGAAATAAGATCTCGGTCCCTAGACACCAGCTTTTGGGACATCAACGCTGTCAGCGTGTCCCTCAGCGAACGACAGAGCATCTTATACGTATCGCAGGGCTGCAAGTTCATGTCAGTTGTGATCACTCGCTTGCACGTCTCTAGTTTTTCACTTGTGATCCGACTCACAGTCTCTCTGTTTGATGCGATTAACTCTATCTCACTGTTGTCACACACAGGTATCATGTGCTCCGGGCAGGTGTTCATCACAGAATTGAACGTTGTAGTTGCTCTTTTTAACCTATCTCTGATAGCACCAACTGCTATAATCAACCAGTGCTCACAATCACGGATACTGCGGGTTCCCATGTCGCTGCCGTACATGTGCCGAGGCACACAGAAGTCGATAATGCAATGAGCCAACAGTTTCCCAGAGCTGTTGACCAGCGAGCGATCCACGTGGTGAGATGTCAAAACTCTTGAGTTTGCGTAACACAGGTTACCGGCTTGATATGGGTGATTGATAACGTCGTTCTCCGGGGATCTTGTTTGACCGTCAGGTAGGTCGCCCTCGCTCTGATCTAGACTCTCAACTGAATGACAAGGTTTTTTGGTCTCGCACAACAGAGATCCTCCAAACATAACAGTGAGACATCCCGAGGTGGCTTGGAGATTGAGAGGGTATCTGTAGAAACTGGCCTCGCAGGGGTTACATTTGTAAAACTCATAACATTCCACGGGTTTGACCGAAAGACCCGTGATACGTTGCAACCACGTCTTCACTATTTCCACGTATGTCGTCTTCACACTAGATTTGCTCACTTTCAGACGCTCGAGCGTTTGGAGACTAAAGTGTTTGCTTTTCGCTGACTTGATGAGAGAGCTCCAGGGAAAGAATCCCGCTCCCATTTTCGAGGCGATTATCTCGCACGCTCTATTCACAAGCAGATCCCTTAGCACACCTTGTTTGCGTGAGAACATGTGGTTCATGCAATATTTCCCGTATTTGTGCAACGTCCTAACAACGAGCGACGACGCGTCGCCAGTCTGCAGTGGCACGAGTCTCACAGAGACGGCGCTGAAGCCTCGATCCATTGCGAGCTTGATCACGTCCGACACTTTGTACGCAGTTAGAAACGAACTGGCTTGGTTCAGTTCCAACCATCGACCCGACTTGTCGAACGTGGGCTCTTGTTTGAAATACAGTATATCATCTCCACGTTGGAGCTGATGCCAAGGGCATGTGGTAAAACAGGACACTTGATCAGTTTGCAGTTTCACACAATCGCCTCTCATGACACACGAGACGAAGGTCTCAGTGACGGCGGAGTCGCATGGGGATCTCATACTTTTAAACGCAGCCAGCCCCCTGACTTTAACTGAGATGGATGATATCTCGTTAGTGTCATCCACGGTGTGGGTTAGCGCTACATATGTTTTCTTGGCAACGTGGCAATACACGGAGCAGCTGTTTTCATATTCAAGCTTAACTCTTCTGTCTTCGACAAATGCTTCCGTGACATCCAGCAACTCGTCCCCCCCAGGGACATTAGCTAGGTACACAGGATACCCTTGCTTTGTTAGACTGCCCTTAGGGTCCCTGATCACTCGCTGATGTTCGTTTTGGGTTCCAATTACATACATTCGCCTGAGAACATCGTCCACCAGCGCTGCGTGCACGTAATCGAGAAACCCCGGAACCTGTTCTCCTGCTCGTTTGAATTTGTCTCCCATAGCAGTGCGGGCTTGATGTGCAAATCGATGGAGTTCGCCTTTCTCTTCTGCGGCATCCAGAGATCCCGTGCCAACTTTCACATCCGATAGGTCGGCCTCTGCAGCATCGCCTGGTCCGTAGCCAGCGGCTACCATGACACTGTCAGTGTCGCCGTACACAACGGGGCACTTGTGTTGGTAGAACCTAGAGACGCAGTTGTTCACCACCGATATCTGTTGTCTTCCGTGACCGGATATCAAGGGGCCGCACGGGTGGGGGGCTGTTCCGTAGAACGAATTGGCCAACACTTTACATTCCCCTTCTTGCATCTTGTAGTACATTCTATCAGAATCTGATATTTCAGGGTTTTGTATTTTTCTTTTGTAGTCAGCCCTCTGGTTGAGATAGTACGCAACAGAGGATGCGAACACACCCGGGGCTTGGGTAAACTCTCTTTTGACCTTGTCGTATTTGAGAACGAGAGAGGCGTACTTGAAACCTTCAGCCTCCCAACTGTAGCACACCCAGCCTGACAGGTCGTGAGGAAAATCCTTGGGCGGCCACGGGACTGTCGTTTCCGGGGATATGTTGAGAGCGCACATGATAGAAGGATACATGCTGGAAAAGTCAAACGACAACTCCAACCCCATACCCGGTCCAGAGTAGTGTAGACCTGTGAGCGGGTCGCACACAGCGCCTCCTTTCCAGGTTTCTCCTGATTCGAGTTTAGGGTCCCACCTCTTGCGAGTTTCAAGTTGAGCGCCCAAAGGTCCGGACTTCACCCTGAGAGTATCCAGGGTAAATTTCAACTGAGGCACCTGAACTGAATGGATGCTTTGCACAAATCCTCCAAAATTGTCACCTCGCCCGTGCACAATCACGTCTATGTTCAGAGTTGTCCTGCACCGATGAAAAAGAGCCGAGACCGGATTCAGGACTTTGGCTAGCCTGGAGCACAACTGCGAATCGACCAAGTTGTAAACGAGCACTGCGAACAGACCTTTTCCCCCCGAATTGATCATACTGTCCATCTTTTCGTAGCTGACATCAGCAAGCTTGCACAATTTTCTCACGTC
>JAUPMH010147118.1:0-14136 GCA_032270665.1 Metridium farcimen
GTACCTACTACATGTTGTAGGCAAATCGTATACTACAGTCGTAGGTCAAAATCGTATCGTGTAAATCGGCCTTTATAGATTCCCACCATTTTGCGATATTGCTCCAGGGGCGGATCCAGAAACTTGTCGGGGGGATTAGTGTCCCAATTGCAAATGAAGGGCTCTTTTAGGTGTTAGGGGGTGTCCGGTCCCTAAATGTCTTAAATAAAATAGGGGTAATTACGGCACTAGGGGGTGTCCGGTGCCACTAGGGATACCAACCTAGATCAGCACCTAGCCTTCTCCACAGGCGTCTCTGTGATCTAATTTGGATTTGGGTTTCCTGTGTTGCTACTAGAGAGGGATTAGGTGCTCGTTTTTTTCTCTCACCAAAGGAAGCCCTTTCTTATCTATTCATGTTTGTAGGTGTCAACAGCTCCACTTCAAACTGGCTACTGTCTTAGCTGATATGTGTGAAAGAAAGTTAAGCCAACCAGAAGGAGGCTTGTTATCGAGACTTCAACAGCTGGCTGCAAAGGGACAAGGAGAACCAAGTATACCCACTGCACAACCTACAGGATTTTCTATGGTTGCTAAAGCTGCTTTTGGTGCAAAGGCTGCTCAGTAAATTGACCATGGCCTTGATTTAATAACTTCATAGGTTTTATTGGGATTTTTTAATCCTATTATAATAATTATAAACCAGGATTATCATGATTTTAAACAACCAGGTCCAGATTTCCTGGTTAATAATTAGATGTTTTAAAATTGTTTTTGACAAACAATTGATTTTTATGTTTGAGAAATAGTGGTTTAACTTTTTCAAGTCTACATACCAAATTGATTACCAACATCAAATTTTCAATTTGTAAAAAAATGTTGGAGTTTCTTTCGTAACTTCTGTATCATCTGGTAGCTAAAGCAATTCATGTGTTTAATCATTTCTATTTAAAGCTTATTATCTCCCATTACTAATATCATATTTTCAGTCTGTAAATAATTTAAAACAACATTTTAATAAAAAGTTCATTCAGTCAAACATTAATAATACAAAGATTAAAAATATATTATATTATAAAACTCTACAATTCTCCACCATTCTCCTACAAGTTCTTTTCATTCTGTCATGTATTACTTCATCTTAGGGTCACTAAATGCTGCTCTTGATGTCGTCATGAATGAATTGTATTCTTTCTTAAGATGACGTGGGTCTAGCTCTGGTTGGTGGCCTGGGAATGAGGTGCACTCTCTTGCTGTAATTATAACCAAATTACTGTTAGAGACAGCCAGAGTAATGTGAACTTTATTTAAATACTATTTAACTTGATTTAATTATCATTAAGAACAACAAAGGTCTTGGCAAGTGTAATCAGCCTTATGCTCTGGCCTCGGCTTATTACACTTACCTTGATTATTCTGGATATCACAAAAACATCATCCAATATTGTTTAACATTTTGTACAGCTTGTTAGGTTGTGATAGGTAAACTTAAAGGGTAATGTTAGCCTACATGGTGACTCTTTGTGATTGGGGAGAGAGGGGGAGGGGAGGGGTGGTGGGGCAAAGGAAAAGGAGTAAAAAAAGAGGGGTTCCTTTGTCTGCAGGCTCTTCCCTCTTCCCTCCCTCTCTCTCCCCAAACCCTAGAGCCACCATGCAGGCTAGGGTAATGTTTGATAAGTCTGGGATAGACTCAGCAAGAATCAATCTTATGGCTGTTGCCTGTTTTATCCAAATGAGAAAGCTGTGCTTTTATGTTTACTCTAAGACATGAACAGGAGAAGACTATTGGACAACAACACCAAAAAAAATAAACAAAAGAAGATAAATGGAAAGTGAGTCTATTAATTCAACATACCTTCTAAATGCTTTAAAACTCTTGGTACTTTATTATAATTCTTATTGGTGTGGTAGCTTTTATTTTGCGTCGTCTCAAAGTAGTGGTTATACTAAAAGAAAAAAATTAATTAGTTTAGCAAACAACATCACTGACAACTTGTTCCAAGCTTTTAAAAAATGTGCAAGTTTCCATTTCGCGCTAGTTCCAAAGCTAGGGACGCCTGTTTTTCAGGCTATCAAAACCCCAAGCATTTGATTTATCACATATCGAACGCATATCAAAACAAGTATTTTGATGTTGATGTTGATGTGATGAAATGAAATGGAATGAGTACATTTGTCGAGTCGACTTCTAGCTCCATGCTTGCAAATCAGCGCAAAAAGCACGTAAACAATTAAATTGACTATAATAATAACCTACCTGAGAAGGAATAGGTTTAGCCTTCGAAAGAGTCGATATATCAAATCGTTGTTCATTCCAGTTTCCAATCAGTGTTCTTGTCGGTGAATATGAGCTTTCTGTATTCGTACAACGCCAGCCAAATTGTGTAAATTTCTGATCGTCAGTATGATCCCAGACCTCGCCATGACCGGTTGCTTGAAGAACGCTTACAAAAGGTATGGTTTTAGGGACTGCATAAGCCATTTTAATGTAAGATTCCTCGCAATGTTTGTCTTCGTTCCGACACTCAGCTGGTTTTTGATGCTGTTGACATGGTAACAATTATGCTAATGAGCTCGTGTCCAGTCTCTCTGGACTGAATATAATTTCTTTGTTTTTCTGGCGACGAATAAAAACGAAAGAATCTAAATTTATGGCCATTCATTAACTATACTTATTATAAAATATAAAATTGTTTAAAATATTTTATTTTTGCTTTTCAACATATGTATTCAATATTTTGTATTAGCAATTTTTTTTGGCCGAAAGAGACTAAGCACTACCCTTTGGTTAGGTCTCGTTTCTATGACGACTTCATCTACAAGACAGCAAAGAACCGGAGGCCATGATGTTTTGAGAAACAAATCTTCATTTTTACACCAAAATAACATTTTACTAGGCGAATTTCATCATGACTTCGACACAGACATTAACAAGAACAAAGCCGCAGCCTGCTAGGACACACGATTACCTTTATGGTAAGAAAAAAACTGATTTATTTCTTGAGAAAAATATTCCGTAGTCTGAACTTGCTAGTAAACGTTTTACTTTGAACATAATTTACGACATATACGTTTAATTCTATATCACCAAAATGCATCGTCCTTAAAGCTCTGCTTTTATTCATATAATTGTGTAGTTTTTTAAGTGAATTTGACCTGATGGTGTATTTTTTCTGCAGATAATATACACACTTTGTCGAGTGACCGTGATCATGCAAGAGCTACTTTCAAGGCACATACAGGGACGGATAGAGTTGTAAGTATAACAGTAACATACTCCCATAATATATACTTTCAACAAATATGTATTTATTTTGATAAATTGACATAAACTTAGATGACTCACTTGTCATCAAAAGACAACAACCAAAATGGTGTAACTTTTTGACTGATAATAATGATAAGAAATTTATGGTTTTTATAGGTATAAAAGTTTATAAATATGACATTTCAACTGCATCTGTAAGCGGTCTTCTTTTAAAGATGCAGTGGAAAGATTATATTTATAAACACTTACACATGAAAATAATAATTTCTTTACTATGAACACCTCGCATGAAAGTCGCAAGTCTACTAATGATAATATCTTATCAAGCAAATTGTAACTTTGAGTGTTTGTTTCAGAAACGTGTCCCACACTACCAGACCATGTTTAGTGACCTGGGACATTACCCACGATACAGTGTACATCTCGAAGTAACCGACCCAGTGCCTAAATTTGTACAACGACAATGGAGAGGATATGGCGACCAAGCTAGAGAAGCACTTGTCAGATATACCAAGTAAGAATATTAGTCATACCTGATTTCACATACCGGTATAGAGGGGTGGCAAATATGATCAGGTACCATCAAAAGTATGGGTGTCTGGAACTTTCGACCCAATCTCTAAATCTCAGAAAGCTTTGCAATGAGACTTGAAGTCCAGGTCTCAGATTTTCAAAATAAAGGTCTCTGCTGGTCTCGGATTTTACCATTTGTCACCCCTGTATATGGCATTGAGAATTTGAATGACTACCAAACTACCTATCTGTCAAATTGGTCATCAAATTTTGGTTCAGTGTATGTTACTGTATGTATAAAAGCTCATTATTCTAATGTTTGCCCATTTTGGATCAATGTCTGCATGTACTCATGTTTATGAAGGCATCACTCACATTTTTGATTGATCATCTATCTGACATATGCCATTCTATTATTTCTAGATAAGATCTTGTTTCAAGTTGTTTATTAATCATTTATCCCTATCATTGATAGGTTTAACTATGACCCTGCTGTACAAGTGCCATCAAAGTCATTCCCTACTACAGATGTAGGAGGACAAGATAGATATAAGTTCTTCAAAAGACCAATCATACCATTCCTACAGCAAGTACCACCTGATGTACTACTACAGACATCAAGGTATCATCACTAAGTACACAATAGTACAATAGATAGGCATATTGTAAATATATAAATTATTACAGCAAGATGCTCAAGACTGTGATAATGTATTTGCATACTTTTGTAGCGCCATCCTCCAATTAGCGTTTAGATCAGAGATAAGATGAGACAATCCTGTAATGCTGATTGGATAACAGCATAGACGAAAGTATGCGAATACATTAGCGGTGGTCACACTTTGGGGTGCTTTGCTGGAATTAGCATATATTTAGTAACATTTTCAATTTTGTAACTGCATTGAGCGTTGTAAATGCGGAATAAGTACGTTATATTATTATTAAGAGAAATAATCAATGTAGATAATTATCAATGAATAGCTCACTAATCTACAACCAATTATCAACCCCATTAAAAATTGTTAAAGGCATATAATATTTAATGAGTTTCTTAAGTTTAGTGATGAACTGGTTCTAAGATTTGACGCTTTTGTATTTGGCTTGCAAAAATTTCAACTTGGAACTATATACTTGCTCTCTATACTATATAATTCAACACACTAGATCAGTGTTCATCAGCACTAACATTCTTTGTTTTTATTGACTCAGTGTCTCAGTGCAGGAGCAAAGTAAAATGTATAAAATATATCCACTGTCCTTGCATGTAGCATGTGTGTATGGAAAGTAATTAATGACTTGTGGTTTTCCATCAGGGTTGACCCACTGAAAACACAGGAATCAGAGCAAGAAAGACCACTAACCCCATTAACAAGAACTGTCATGATACAAACAGACTACAGAGATAGTGAGACACAGACAGATCCCTACACACCAGAGTATGTTGTTAGACCAGGATCACAACCAGAACTACTAACACTTGCTACTTTATCATATGGTAAGGAATGGACCAGTGTTAGGGAGTTTTAATATGGAAAATGGCATGTTCTAGTCAATAGATATATTATTAAAACAAAGATGATTATAGTGATGTCAATGACATAATGACACTGGTCATGATGTTCTGGAGGAAGATATTGATGATGTTGATAATGGTTTGAAAATGATAATGTTACAGTGCGGACACTCAAACCAGGATGACTTTAGATGAATTTGAAAATAAGCAGCTTTCAGTTCAAGAATGTTATGAGCGTGAGAACACTATAATTTGATTGGCTTATGCTGTTATCAGTTCAATCTCTGTCTGGTTTAAATGTTTTTTGATTGGACGGTTTTGTCTAATGGTGATGATAATGGTTTGATGATGTTAATGTTGAATAATGATGATGATGAGCATGATGATGATTGTAAGAGTGATACTAATGTTTGATATATTGTTTCATCAGGTCATGGGTTGCCAGCAGGCTTAGCCGAAGTAGAGATGATAGAAAGAGCAAGAGCCAAAAGATTATGGTGAGTACCTACCTACTACCCTCCCCTCCCCCCTAACCACTGGGTTCCCTGTGTTAATGGACCATCCCATCTTATATTATCACTGTGTTGTTTCAGGGAATCAACTCCCCCCCCCCCTACCATTGGGTTCCCTGTGTTAATGGACCATCCCATCTTACATTATCACTGTGTTGTTTCAGGGAATCAACTTTACCCAGCTTAAATGACATGGATAACCTTGAGAAACGAAGAAGAATGATGGACGAGATGGAAAGAAACGAATGGTCCTTTAGAGAACAGGAGATTGAAAAGTAAGAAATCCACTTGAACTTAATCATTAAAGACCTTTGAGGGTTTACCCTTGGGGTTTGATGTTAGGTTAAAAGAACAAAATGATAGTGGCTTACATAACACTACATTGCACTGTCATTATTGTTTATATCATCATTATCATCATATATCGTCATTGGTGATTGTTATCATCATGCATTGTCATCATGCACAGTGACCACCACCTGTCGTCATTATTGAAGAAATAGAAAATGAGGCAGCGTGCTCTATGGAGTTATAGAGCATGCAGGGATTTTAAGAAGACGAGAGAAGAGTTAGGAGAAGCATGACGCGTAGCAGAGTGCTTCTCAACGCTTCTCAAGTCTTCTTAAAATTCCCAAGTGCTCTTTAACTTCATAGAGCACTGCTGCCGAGTTTTCTATTTCTTTTATAAAATATTCAGTAGTTAGAATCAAACAAATTGGCGCTCCATGGACTGTTGAGTTATAGAGAACGCTTCTCAGCCAATCAGAGCACGTGATTTATATCAAATATTTTATAACATCATATATTATCATTGGTGATTGTTATCAGTATGCATTGTCATCATGCACAGTGACCACCACCCATCATCATTACCACCAACACCATTATCATGATCATCATTGTCATCATCACCATAATCATCATCATTACCACCACCATCAACATGTTATAAACATTGAAAACACTGAAAATGTGAGAATTATATATGTTGCAACATTTTTGTAATATATAGTCACACTTTGCTATTGTCCATCATAGAAAAATCCTTTTGTCATTTTAAAATAGTCTTAGTTTAAGCCACTCAAACTCCTTCCACTTCAACCCAATTAAAGCTATATTGATTAAAAGGAACTGTTTTGACTGTGTATTCCATCAGGTTACAGGAAGCTAGACTTAAAGTCCTTCAAGATATCCTGCAACAACGAGAAGAAGATCACGCTCAGATTAATGCCAGAAGACTTGATAAATTATGGTAAGATCATCACATACAGCAAAATGACAACTGATTTGAATAACTACTGCTATCGACTGGCTAGCCTCTCAAACATATTAATGTTTTGTTGTATTTCAACGTGAAAATGAGGCTAGTCAGTCAAGAACAATGGGAAGTCACGATATTTCAATTTCGTCTATAATGGAAATATTTAACTGAATCTTAGTGTATATAGCAAAAACATTGTCTACAAACACATAATATTGTTGTATCTAACAATTCCATTTTCATTTAGTATGAGGTATTTCCAACATGTCCTAATTACAAAAATTAAAGTAAAGTACGAAATAAGAAATTTAGGATATTAGAATTTAGGAATGATCTATATAATAAGCCAAAAATGTGGACAAGTTTCTGTAATTTAACAGGTCTAAAAAGCAGCAAGACAAAGAAGACAAGTTTACTAAGATCCAAACAGAACACATTAAAAGTAAGCAATCTGTTCTAATTTGTTGTTCGTTCAGTAGGTTGTTAGCAGTTTGCATCTATGATGGTTGGGCTTCCTGTGGTGAAACTGTAGTGATGCTCGTGATCATTATTAGTCGGGCTAGTAGGCCCAACTCTAGGTTTACCTTTTAGTCAATCTATGTATGTATCTATATATCTATATATCTATCTGTCATGTCGTGTATAGTCCCCCATGATGCTTTGGGAACGAACACAGGAAGCCCAAAGTAGAATTGTTTAGCCTCCTGTGTTGATTTTATGACTAGCCCGACTTCACGCTCATAGAGTGTCTAGTTTTATATCAATTGTGTGTGAATGTACAATAAAGAAATAATAGCCAACTTTTGATTGTAACTCATCATTTCTTGATTCACTCAAGTATTTATGCTGTACTGTTCTTTCCAATTTTTAGCAATGCGCAAACTGAAAGAAAAACGCAAGAATGTCGAAGGGAAACTAGAGCGTCGAGACATTGTCAAAGACTACAATACACACAATTCCCAGACCTATGCCCCAATGTCAAGGGTAGGAGTGTTTCTTGATCGAGGTTCAGAGCAGTACAATGTACAGAGCTTTCATCTCTCAACCTACCAAGGACTACTAGAGTTAGAGGCATCCCTTCCTGACTTTGTCACCCAGCCTCGTGTACAAGCACCTAAACCTAAATCAAGCACCAAGGGAGGGTTTGTCAAAAGAACACAGCGAAGACAGAGAGAGTTAGAGCATGTAGCTGATACCATAGAGAAAGGCAAACAGCCACCTGAGATGGAGAGGCCATTAAAGTTCCTGGTTAAGGTGGAAAAGCCAGTTCCTCGACCACCAACACCATCAGTTCCTGTACCATCCCAGGTAGGAATAACAACATGTATGACTTGAGCGAAGTGCGATTTTTCAGTAAATATTTGCTTACGCAAGTACATATTGTATGCTAGCACGATGTTCACTATCATGAATGTTATTTGTGAATACGTCCAGAATGTTGTACCAGTAGACATCTCCTAATCTTCTAAGGCTGACCATTTTACTTTTGAGGGGTTGGGTGGGTGATTTTGAAAACAAATTTCGTGCAGCACAAATGGAATAAAAAAAACAATTTATGCAGTATTGTAAGGGGAGAAAAAAATGTTGCAAAGTATAGAAATAAATATCCTGCAGAGCATTGAGAAGGGGAAAAAAATATCCTGTCCACTAAGACGTTGGAAAAAAATTTCTTGCTGATCCGAAATCACCCAAGAGACTGAAGATGGAGACTGCAATGCAATTATTGCATATTCATTATATTGTTTACAACTGCAAATGTGCACGAACGCAACCATGAAAACACCTCGGTGATGTATAACTGTGACGTGAGTCCTCTCCCTTACAAGGTGTAAACAGTTATTGATATCAATAGTTACTGTAATGATGGCGATGTTCATGTAAATACAGGCTAATTAATTCGTCGGTGCAGAGCAAGGCATATTTGTAAGAGAAAATAGGTTTAAGAAACAGCCTTACCAGCAGTGACGATGTTAGAATTAGAGGTACTGTAGCAGACTGCATCGTTGATAGTTACCCTGGGTGCCAGTACAAACCCCTGGAGCCCAAAGGTAGTGATAGTTTATATTAATTTATTAATTGTGTCGTAGGCTGAAGAGGACGCAGAATTAGCTATTATCTACTTACAGAAGATTATCCGTGGAAGAGCTATTCAGAATATGGTAAGTTCAACCTTGCTACATCAACCACTTGTTGCTGAACCGCAAATCTCTACTTGCAACCCCAAAACGTCCCATCCCGTACAAGCAATGACTTGTTTAATTGTTAAAACTGAACATATACATTCTTAAAGTTAACAAACGTTGTTTTTTTAAGATGTTTGAAGGCAAAGAAAAGCGACTCGAGCTGATTCAAGAACTACGAAGTACCCACGCCTTGCAAGAAGGCGGTCAAATCGAGAAGAGGAACGAGCGACAATCAGTTCTTTCACTTCAGAGACAAAGACGATTAGACCAACACAAGGAGTCGTTTGTAGAGGAAGCAATGTCCCAGATGGAGGGAGGTACTTTAGCGGACATGTTTGATTTCTTGAGCAAGGTAAACTATCCCTTCTTGTGGATTTTTCTGTAAAGTTTTGAACTTTTTTAAACTACTAAAACTGTTGCAAATCTTTTGATTTTCGTCCAATCACAAACATTTCGTATTCCTATACATGAAGAAAGAGCGGAATAAGACTGAATTTCTTGTTTTTCTATTTTCACAACGTGTTTGGTAAAATGTGTTGTTTTGTACGAACTGATTGTTTTCCATGAATGACCTCATGTATGCATGCGTCGTGACGTCATTATCACATATTTATTTTTCTAATGACGTCATAGTTGGGACTTGGAAAACACTGGGTTAATTGGAAGAAGAATAAATAATTTGGCCGTAGCCAATACGATGTGCGGACTATATTTAAAATTGCTAATAAGATTTTCAGGGGTCACGTTCTCATTTCATTCTATTGATTTTACAATCAAACCACTCATAGTTCTTGTACAATTGCCCTTTACAAGTCGACTAAATTTGATATTTCATTGATTTATCAACAAATCGATGCGTCGTTCATCCATCTATACATTATTTCATTTATTTATTCATCCATCCGTCCCATTCATTCATTTATCCCTTCATCTATACATTCATTCATTTATCTCATTCGTTTATACCCAATCCATCCATCTATCCATCCATTTGTCCCATTCATTCATCCATTCATCCTTCATCTATACATTTATTCATCTATTTTCTACCCATGCATCCGCCCATATTTTTATTTCCATTCATTCACGTTGTGTGTTATATGTGTCCATCAGGAGTTAATACGTCTTCAAGAAGAACGTCGTATTCACGCGTTTGCCATGTTGGCTGAAAGACAAAGACGAATACGAGAAGCAGAGGAGAGTGGACGAAGACAGGTCGAAGAGAGAAGACGACGTGAAGAAGACGAGATATTTAAACAAGTACGTAACTACACCCAGACTTGCTTACGTATTGCTTATACGTATTTACGTGTATATTTACGTGTATCCACGCGAAACTGTACGCATAATGTTACATAATATAAGTTATAATAAGTTGTTTTTCTTGTTTTTCATCAGGCTGTTAAAGTGCATCAAAATACTGTTGATACGTACTTAGAGGATGTTATCCTTGGAGCTATTGACTGCACCGCGCATGAGCAGGTAAATACCATTTAATGCATAAACCTCTTACAAACACACGTGTGGTATATGGTAAGTTATATAGCTCTCGTAAAACGTACGTGTTCGTCTTAACCTGGTTACAATCATCGCGTAAGACATCGTAAATTATGATTTACTAATTCGTTATGATGATTGTGTTTGCACAGGCTCGCAAAGAAATCCAAGAACAAGCTGTGAAGATCAACAAGATTGCTTATGAAGTTGAGAAAACGTAAGTTAGAGAATTCGCCCACCTCTAGTTAGTTAGTCAGTCAGTCAGTACAGGGCTCGAAATAGCTGCCTGCTAATGGCCAGGTACCAGGCCAAATTTAAGGTTTCAGAGGCAAAAATAATTATTAACTGCCAATTGCGGTCAAATTTTACCGGAAATCATTTCTTTATCTGGAAGTGGCAGGCTAAATTATGTTCCTATTTCGAACCCTGCAGCAAGTAAGTAAGTAAGTCAGTAAGTTAAGTATTGTTATATTGTGCGTCAAACTATATATCCCCTCCTACCAACACCAATTCCTATACTTATTTACTCGTTTCTTTGCAGGCGAACTCGACTACAGTCTGAAGAAATTGTGGCTGAGTTAGTTACATCGTTCTTGCTTCCTGAAGTACAGAAAATCACCGTCAGAGAAAAAGGTAACCAAGCCGGCTTGTCAATCAAATACATACATATAAGCAGGGGCGTAGCGTCTATAAGCACTTGCGTACACTATTGAGGCGGGAAATTTTCAAATGTTTTTTAATCGTTTTTTAAGTAGATTTCAACCTCGTACCCAGCGCCCACGTTACTTTTGGTCTGCGACAAAGAACGTGAGTCCTGGCATAAACCGTTTCTGAGCGAATTTGATTGGCCCATGCATTGCGCATTTTTCCGGGCGTAATTTAGCTAACGCATGCGCTATAACACCGGAAGTCCAATAAATCCTGGACTTTGCTAGAAACGGTTTATGCCAGAGCTCACGTTCTTTGTCGCAGACCAAAAGTAACGCGGGCGCTGGGTACGAGATTGAGTAGATTTGTAATACCCATGCGTACTTGGCAAACTGACCACGCTACGACACTGATAAGACGATGAATGGATAGAATGAAAAATATTTGAAAATGAATGAATTATAGCACGATGACGATGATTTATATATGTATTGCAAGAGAAAGTGAAGAAGAAGAAAAAAAAGAATGTAGTGACCTTGTTTCCCGCCTCGCCCACAAGCGAAGTGGTCTAGGAAACACGGTTCATGCACTACGGTTTACTGGTAAATATTAATCATTCATGTTTTGTTTTACAGTCAAAAGAAATCAAAGAAAGCACCTACTGGCAGCACATAAAATCATCCATACTGATACAGAAACCATTATGGAAGAACATCCTCAACCTGATCCACCAGTAGAACCAGAACAACCTGCAGAACCAGAACCACAGCCTGAAACCGAGGCTACTACTGACAAACCAGCCTCCAGACCTACCTCGGCCAAGTCTCAGAGATCAGTAACAGGATCACCTAAACCTAAATCAAGAACACCAACACCAAAAACCTCTCGTACCGGTTCACCCACCACTTCCTCACGGCCGACTACACCTAAATCCCGACCGACTACACCGAAATCCCGACCGACTACACCGAAATCCCGACCTACATCTGCGTCATCAAGACAATCGCCCCAGCCCTCCACGGTCACAGAGAAAACTGAAGATGCATCTTAGAGACTTTAGATATATACTCGATATAGCCAACACGGTTGAATGAAATATTTTGCACAATAAATAATAAATAATAAAAACTGTTTATTGACAATTGTAAATAAACTCTTTACAAATATAATTTTCATCTTTTAACTTTAACTTACAAAGTTACGTCTGTAGCGAATTAAAGAGGCTTGATCGTTTGCAGCCCCCGATTAATTTCTCCCATTTAAAAATAAACTGCTTCTCCGAGTTCCTCTTCCAGCATGTTACAGCACAGCTTTTTCAATTAACTGCGACGATCATCATCATATCACCTTAACAGTTTTATTTATTCAGTCGAACGCTTAAAGCTCAACCTACACACCACCAGCATTAGTGGCAGCACTTTATCCCAATTCTTCTCTAAAGCTTATCCTTTCCTTTCGATATTCCTTTATCTATATTCCTTACTGGAATACTCGTTGAATTTTATATCATAACAACCAGCACTTTACCCCAATTCCTTTTCTAAAGCTTATCCTTTCCTTTTGATATTCCTTTATCTATTCCTTACTGGAATACTCGTTGAATGGTGTGACAATACACACGGCTGTGCAAAGGCCATAGAAGTGAGTGTTCTATATCTTAGTCTCTGATAAAAGTTCCGATGTAGACTTGTGTTCTTTGTATGCTCCATCCATTTCTTTTTCTCCAATTTCAACCTCTTCTCGATTCTAGTAATTAGAGAAAAACACCAGTTAATAACAGATTACGCTGTGACTCGGACCAAACTACACAAAGTAACACTGAGGACGTAACATCGTCAGTGATTGGCTCATACAAACACCCCTCTAGCATGCATTGCAAGAATGTAAGAGAACTATTGAGGACGAAAAAAACCCTGGCACTGGCCGACTGGCTTTTAACTGAGACTCGGGACAGTCAGCACCAAATCGAAACATCGTTTAGGATTGGTTTAATAAACAATAGAGTCTTTCCAAACAATTGCCCTAAATGGTCGTTGAATTACAGTACGAATCACAAAACCGTGGGCACCTAGAATTATTTTAAAAATCGTTTTTTGTTCGTTGAACAATGCTTACGATGTGTAGTATGATAAACCTTTTGTAGTTAGAGTTGTTTGTGAGTTGCTATACGAACAATAAACGATTTCTAAAATATTTCTGGGTGCCCACGGTTTTTCGATTCGCACTGTAACAGCGAAGCTAATAATTTTATAAACAAGACAAGGGCTTTCAACCTGAAAAGTTTATTTTTCCCAGACATGTTTCGGCGCACTCACGCCATCATAGTAGTACTCGTAGTTTTACACACTGATGATGGTGTAAGTACGCCGAAAACATGTCTGGACGAAATAAACCTTTCAGGTTGAAAACCCTTGTCTTGTTTATAAAATAATTGCCCTAAACTGTATTAGGGGGCCAACGAAAACGCAGCTTTCGACAGGTGCTGTCTAATTCCGCCATTCAAGCACCCAACACACTACAATACATTGAGAACCTTTGGGTTACCCAAGACTTACCTCATTACAAGGCAAAAGATCGTGTTTGTCTTTACTCTTTCTGAAACAGTTTTTGAAATGGAACAACAATCGAGGATCTACTGCATCACTGTCGTGGTCCCCTGCAAACAAAAACAGATATGCTTTTAATAAATACAGTCAATTCAAAAAACATTGTCGTCAATAGGCTTCAAGTCTACGCGACTAGACCGAAAGGTAGCATGGGTA
>JAUPMH010147229.1:0-12895 GCA_032270665.1 Metridium farcimen
TAGTTGAGGGCTGGTTGTTATAACTTCTGAGGCTCGTCTCATTTCGATGACCTGAGATTTCCATTATTTGGCGGTTGGAAAGACCAGCTTGCGACCACAATGTAATGGCCGAAGCTCGCACAGTGGCTTGTTAAGTGCACGTTTTATTTTAAGAGTCTCATCTTATGTGATTACCAAATTATCTCATGGATTGGTTGATTGTGCCAAAAATTAATTATGTACTAATACTAGGTCCAACCTAATGGCATTCACAAGATACAAGGCAGCTGCAGCCCTTATAACCATCATTTAAGCTCTGCTCTGAGGTGGGTCATTCATAAATGTCTTTCTGCAACAAAAGATCCCCCCACCCTCCCTTCTAAATAGACCGGTCCCTAACTTCCTCTGTGGCAAAAATGCCCCTTTGTAAGTTGTCAACCCCATCCCAAAGAATATATTATAATCTTTAAGTGAAAAGATGAATCTTACCAATACCTGATAACTTTTCACATTCTACAGATCCACAATTAAAGGAGATTTTTGTGTGGAGGGATTCGGCTTATTGCCCTTATTGTCTCTCTAAAATCTCACTGCCATTGTTGAGCACGCAAATCGTCGTTTATTTCACTATTGATGATTAATGTCCAGTTATTTATAAACATTTAAGTTAGGTATCGACTAAGATTTCAAATTATGTATTCAAATTGCATGAATTAACTAATCAATCATGAATCATGTACAAAATACAACAAACAACAAAACAAAACAAATCAAGTTTTATTTTACGCCTAGAATGGCATACCTTTGTCAGTCAAAACAAGAAGACATACCACACTGAAATCGTTTCAAATTTTGCTGGGAGGGATGGGCATTGGACTTGGTGTCAGATCATGTTTAACTAAAATTATCAAATTACTTTGTCTATCAATAAGTAATTCAAGATAACTATATGTTTCAATAAAATTGAAAGGTTGAAGTAACATATAGTTATCATGAATCAAAAACCAGCCTACAAACAACTCTTTGATTTAAGGTATGAGACCTGGTTAAAGTGGGTGTCATTTGGACAAAAATATCTCAAAAGTTATCCAATTTCTTACAAAAATCATTGCATGAGTAAGGCTATAAAAGAATTTTCTTTACATTTTCGAAGAGAAAATTCACACCTAAGGTGTTAAAAAACCACAGCCAACCCAACGGCTTTTTTCAGTAAATCGTTAATAATTCTTAAGATAATAAAAGAAAATCAAGAAAACTTTGGATATAAAAAGTAATAACTATAACGAATTGAATTTGGGCAGCCCGGAGTAAAATATATTTTTGTCGAGAAATAACTAAAATGTCACGCTTTTCGTTTATGAAATTTTATCAATTTCGAATTTAGCTCCGGGCTGCCTAATATTTGATTATTAAAGTTTTGTTTAACTTTCAGCCAAATTTGATGGATATCTAATAAAAACAAAAGTGTTCCATTATTTCCATATCATCAAAAGTGTCATTTTTACATGTAAAAAGCTCTAAAACTGCTCGATTTTCCATTCGAACAATTAAATGTCGCCGCCATATTGTTTTTGCCTCGGCATACGTCATAACTTACGACTTTGTATCGATTTTAGTTTGAATATCTTCGGAATATAACCCGAAAACCATTGACCTTGTGGCGCTTCAGCTTCGGTTTGTCTCGCGATCAAAACAAATGACGTCATTCATAGCAACGGCACAAACGCATGCGCTTTACTAAGAGTGAAATTTGAGGACTTCCGAATGTTGACTCGTCACAGAGATCTTATGCCGCTAAACAAGGCTTAAATCTCCACTTCAAGTCTTAAGAATTTCTTATTTTGTTCATAATACTATTGAAATATTATTTATTGAGTGAAGGGGGTGTTTAAAGCGAGAAATTCAACAGAAAGCACAAGTAATTCGTGACGCGTGACTGCCGTAAACGCCAGTTGTGTTTGTCAACACTTAGACCCAGAAAGGTCAAATTGTTCAACTTTCTCTCGTGTTTCAATCAAAATGGTTTCCTTAGATACAAAGTTTTAGGCCTAGTTATTTCGAATTGTGCTGAAGTTTGGACGTAAAACCATGAAAAACTTCTTAATCTATTCCAAATGAAGTTAGGGATGGACAAAAATTTGAAGATTTTTTTTTACGTCCTGTACCAGTTCTCATACCTTAAGCTAATTGTGTTATATTTAACAGAACTCCAGCATGGTTGGTGGCGTTTAATAGAACAGCCCCAGATTAAAGACCTTACTAAGACTTTACACTGCCGGTAAGACATAAGGTTTTACTTGATTGTACATTTCATGTATACACTTATTTCAATAAAGTTGGTCACCAAAAGCATGAAAGCTTAGCCAGACAAGGATTGTGGGTAGATAGGCTTTTCATATTTGAATAACTATTAATGGATTTTTTCCAGTCAGTTTTACCTCATTTTACCAGATAAATTTGCTTCAAAAGACTTTACTTGTTTGATGTATGGTATTTTTCATGAGCTGTGTAGATGTTTGGTGACTAACTTTCTCAAAATGGGTATATCTATATTTTATTTCTCTTGACCCAAAACAATAATAAATGCTAATGTCATTGTTATGATTGATGAACATGCTATCACTCTAATTCAATATTCCAAGCTTACAGCGCACAGCTCAATGAAAAATCCTTGGTTCACGAAATAGAAATCTTTTTTTATATAAAGACATCTCAAGATACTGCAGTTCATTCATAATTGTTTTCTTGTACTAGCTGATCACATCATGTTCTTGTTTTCAGTGGAATACGTGAAAAGATACTTCAGAAGAACTTCCAGAAATATTCAGAGTACATCAGTGCCTCTACAAAGAAGATGCTTGATGATGGTAAACCATTAAAGATATGTTATTATTGTTGTCCTGTAATACGGGTAGGAGGGGGGTGTAAGGGTTTGCAGTGATGCGGTTATGCATTATTTTTGGTGCAGTCTTTGGCTCTTCATTTTTATCTGTGGTTTTGCATTTTACAACTCTTGCAGTTGCGGTTTTTAGCAAATTTCGGAGCGATTGTGTGTTTTTTGTCGATTTTTGTGTGTGCGGTTTTCCATGATTAACTGAGAATGATCTAATATCCATCATAAACAGACAACAAAAAGTGTTTTTAAACTTGTGTGCTATAACCTTTTAGTCTTTTTTGTACATTTTGTTGATTAAGTTTCTCTTTTAATGGCCATTGTAGGTGAATCTGATTCGGAGTCTGAAGATGAAACTGATGACGAAAATGAAGGCAAGTCCAAGAATACCCAGCCATCTGAAGATGAATGGTATCCTGTGCAAGAGTTTGCTGTCAACAAGGCAATACTGAAAGAAGTTGAAGAACTTGAGGAGAAAGTCTTTGCTGCAAGTTTACAAGTTAAGGTAAGCATATCATACAGTCAAAATGATAAAATGGAAGTTTTGGATGAAAAGTAGTGTTTTATTTTATGAACCACATGGATTATCTAGGTGTTACAGCAAAGAGTAAAAAGATTAAAAGAAAACCCAAAATAATAATGATATTCTTATTGTATGTTAACCAGGGCTGGAAGCTGCCTTCAAAAATATCAAAAACTTTATCTTTCAATGCTGTTAATGGTGAGTTTTCATTTAGACACGTTCAATGGATAAATACATACTTACGTTCAAAGGATAGTTTAAATTGTTTTTGTTTTATTGTTTGTTGGTATGTTTGTATATTTACTTATTTGTCTGCTTGTCAGTGTTTTTTTGTTTATTTGTTTGTTTGTCTGTTTATTTTTTGTTAGTTTATTTGTTTTTTTGTCTGCATGTTTGTTTGTTTGTTTGCATGTTTGTTTGTTTGTTTGTTTTTTTGTCTGCATGTTTGTTTGTTTGTTTGTTTTTTTGTCTGCATGTTTGTTTGTTTGTCTGCATGTTTGTTTGTTTGTTTATTTATTTATTTGTCTGCATGTTTATTTATTTATTTGTCTGCATGTTTGTTTGTTTGTCTGTTTATTTTTTGTTAGTTTGTTTATTTATTTGTTTGTCTGCATGTTTGTTTGTTTGTTTGTTTATTTATTTGTCTGCATGTTTGTTTGTTTGTTTGTTTATTTCTTTACTATTTTGTCTGCTTGTTTTTGTTTATTTTTGTTCTAACAAGAATGTTTTGGTTGTTTTCAGATGTGAAACAAACTGGAGAAAACAACCCGTTAACCATTGCTGCTGCTAGATTGGTAGACTTGGAACAGGCAATAGAAAAACGATATTTTAAACATCCATTCAGAGACGAGTGAGTAATGATCCAATCCTACATGTACTTGCCTGAATGAATTGAATCCCTTTTCCCCTTGATCCACAACATACATGTATTTATCAAAAGAGGCTGTAAAAGAACATGGGCTGCTTGTAAACAAATGAATTGTGGGTCTTAGTTTTAACACAAATAATCCACAATTTTCAGCAAAAGTGTTTGCAAGGTTATACCAAAATCCTTTATGCAAACTTTCATATCAACACTACCAAGTAGCCCAATAGCTATCACCATAGACAACCCATTTTGAAATAGATGGATGTACAGTGACATATTTTGTTATGGTTTTGCCAACCAACCAACTATGGTTATGAGAACAAAGAAAATTAAAACATATATATTTATAATTAATATTAAATTTATCTTAGATTTTAAACTTTTTACATTGTAAAGCGTTGTTGAAACTAGTGATATTGACGCTATATAAAATATAAAATATTACATTATTATTATTATTATTATTATATATTGTTAAAATGGTTGGCAAATTAGCATCACAACACCAACACTTGTAAACACTATGCTCACCTATAGGTGCATATTTATCCATAAGTTCAACAGGTGTAACACGTTTTATTTGTGTTATCTAGTAAGCTACAAATTCCATCTAATATTGGTACAGCCCTTGCACCAGGAGAAGTTCCAACAGGTACTATAATATCAATGTAGTTTTGTAATGTAAACATTATAACTAACCATCATTGTTCATTCAGTAGATGCAGCTGCTGAAGAAGAATATTCTGCAAAACCAGGTTCTACAAAATCCAAGTAAGTGTATCTTGAGTTTAGTGAAGGTGAAACCTTCTCTGCCAATAGTCCCCTTCCCAGTTCCCTGCGCCATTTTGAAAGGTAGCCAGGCCTTGCAATGATAGAGACATATGATAATTGTCCTGCAAGGTACTAGAAAGTCTCTTTCATTGCAAGCTCACCGTTCGTCTCGCTTGATGCAAAGGGCCTGCTACCTTTCAAGATGGCACAGGGAACTGTGAAGGGGACTATGGGATAAAACATATACTTCTTTGGTACAAAACAGTAGCTTTCTGATTGACTTTCTATAATAATACAATAATAATTTATTTCTTTATGGAATGCATTATACACAGTAACACTGAGGATGTCCTTTTCTTCTTCTTGCTGTGTTGTGTGTTGAACATGTGCTATTTTTTCATTTTCTGCAGAAAATCTTCTTTTTTGTTATTTTGTTAGAGAAAAACAATTCCATTTTTTTCCCTTCAACTGATTTAGTATATTACATTTAATAGAAAAAACATTGTCATGTTGAGATCATGGAAGCCTGGATTGAAATGTTGGATAGAGTATGAGTCAATGACATCCATAAGTCTGTTGTACACCTACTTGCAAGAAAGTTGACATACGAAAAAAGAACATTTGTATTTAGTGTGTTAGGAATAAATTAAAAGTACAAAAGAAAGAGTTCAGCTTCAGTGATCATCTTTTGTACTTTTAAATTTATTCCTAACCCACTAAATACAAATATCCTTTTTCGTATGACAACGTTCTTGCAAGTAGGTGTAGCTCTCAAAGTTTTGTTTTCTGAATGCAATCTTAGCATGAATATTCTTTACGAACCCCTCTCAAGTACACAGGATAATCATATACACCCCACCCTACCCCTACACAGGATAATCATATACACCCTACCCTACACCTACATAGGATAATAATATACACCCTACCCTACACCTACATAGGATAATAACCTCTCAAGTCACATAAGTGTATACATAATAATTATGCCACTTTGCATAGACTAAATCAGCTCACGCGTTGATATGCATGTTTCCACCCAATTCAAATATTTTGGGAATAAGATTTTTGTTTTATGTATTTTGATATCACTTGGAAATATTGTGGGACAAAAGTTTATGGTCCAAAAATATTTGAATTGGGTGGAAATGTACATATAGCAACACGTTTATAGCCGATTAGGTCTATTACCTGTCTTGGTCTCGCCTTCTATGGTGTAGATTCTAAATTTTAAACACAACATACTTTGTTTAATTTTGTGTAATTTGAAACTAATAGCCCCCTTGAGGTCAGTGACTTGCACGAAGGGGTCATGTAACCTTAAATCAAGTAGATATAATTAGACCTCTGTACATTTAGTAATATGTTATTTCTATATTGTCAGTGTGACTTCAGCATTGAGAAACTGGCGTAACGCCCTGGCAGGAGTAACCAATGCATCACAGTTATCGATGTGTTTGACTATGATGACCAACTGTATAGCATGGGATAAATCTATCATGAAAGTGGTAAGTACCACCACAGGCAGCCCAAGCAATGTATTTCTGTCTAAAATAGAAAATACTTAAAATTATAAAAATTGTCTTAAGTGAACTTACTTTCATGTTAACTTATTGATATTTGAAGTTTTTATGGTATTTCTAAATCATTTAGACGTATTTTAACAACTATTTAGAGGTATCGTCATAAGAAAAAAGTTAACAAGTATTTTTTTTAATTTGTTTTTATTTCAATTTTGATATGTGTGTGATGACATTGATTTAATACCACCTATCACTCACTGCTACTAACATGGACTTGACACTTAAGCTTGTGTCTGATGATAAAATATGATTTTGATCATTGTCAGTTGATGATGATGATGATGATGATTGACAGTTCATGGGGATGATGATGATGATTAGTGATGATGATGATTAGTGATGATGATGACAAAACCAATGATGAAGATGACAATAATGGTGATAATGACAGTGGCCAATCACTGGTTCTCATCGTTCTTATTGATGTTATTTTATTTCAATGTTATTTTCCAGTTCTGTCAAATGTGTCGTAAAGGAGACAACGAAGAGCTATTGCTGTTATGCGATGCTTGTGATCGTGGTTATCATACATACTGTTGTACGGTGAGTAGAGGACAATCACCCTTGAGCCAATAGGACATAGCCAATCAGTGTGAGCAAAGCAGCACGTACATTTATGTGGAAAATAAGATGACATGAGCTGGGCTCCTTCCCCCATGTACCGGACACAGTATACATAATTCAATAGAAACACAAAAGACTCCAAGTTAAACAATAGAATTAAGATAAGAAAGAATACAATAGGTTTCCAGTATATACCACGGATGAGTGACACTTTTGTGAGAAGAGTTTGACGTCTTATGGCAGTCTTATGAAAGACGTAAATTCAGACTTCTCTAGTCTACGTAATTACTCCAAGTTAAACAATAGAACGAAGCTAACAAAGAATACAATATATTTCCAGTACACAACAGAGGAGTAATGAGTTGAATGTTGAACAAATCTTTACATTTACGGCCATGATTCTATGTCATCTCTCATTCTTTGTTCGCCAATTCTTTCCTTGGTAAAGTTAAGATTTGTTGTCTTCACGTAAAAAGAAGGGGCTTCAATGAATAGACCCTTTTAGTTCTGTATGCAAATTGCACATTTCAGACCACATGGCATTCCCCTGAGAGTTGTTCTTTTATGTCAAGTATTATAAAAATATTTATACATAAGAAAATAAACATTGAAGCTGAATGGGTCTATTGATTCTTATAATGATGTGATTCTGTTGTCATTTAAATTCATTTTTGTCCAGTATTTGATATGAGTGTGTTTTTGTCCAGCCTAAGCTAGCGTGTATCCCTGAAGGAGACTGGTACTGTATGGACTGTATTGTACTGGTAAGTACCAACATTGTACCTGTCATATTGTTATTGGCATTTTTTGTTGTTGTCGTTTATGATAATTTTTGTTAATCATAATTGTAATTTTGCTTTTATTGTTGGTGTTCTTTATTTTGTCATTGTTATTGTACTATTGTTGTTAGTTTAGTTCTTTTATCTTTGTTGTCATTCTTGCTGTTGTTTTTGATGCGATCATTGGTTGTTAACCTTGTTTATCTAATATTCCATTCCTTCATTGTCCCAGTACTAACGAGATAATTTGATTGACATCTATTGTAATAGTTTAGTTCTTTTATCTCTGTTGTCATTCTTTCTGTTGTTTTTGATATGATCTAATATACTTTTCCATTCCTATATTGCCCCAGTACTAACGAGATTATTTGATTGACAGGCGTCTGGTGGGGATAACTGCTGTGTCTGTGGAGGTGCTACTGGCAAGATGGCTAAATGTGATAACTGTCCAAGGAATTTCCATCTACAATGTCTTGAACCACCATTAGTCAAGTATGTCTTGTTCTTTATATAATACACCATGTATTGGTTAATTTTCTATTTATTTTAATATACAGTCTTTGAGACTACGGTCTTTTCGAAGTCAAGTGTCATTTGTACATTATAATGATCGTTGTAGAAGTATTTTCAAATTTAATTAATAATTTGTAAATATTTTGACAGGCTACCGCGGTCTTCTTGGACGTGTCCCAATTGCAAACGAGTAAGTTTTATTTTATATTCTTTTTCACCTTCCTAGTGTACAAAATGTTTTCTACTCTTCTGTTAGACTAAGAGAAAACGAGTTGAAAATTTCAAATAGTGAAAAACGGGTAACTATTTCGTATTGGCAGTCACATGATAGTATTCAAATATATAACCTTTCATAATACTTTTGCTTTAAAATATTTGAACAACCATTATGTTGCTGCCTACATGAAGTAGTTACCGAAAAACGCGCCGTAAAAGTTTGTCTCACCACTCGTCCCACTCTCCACTCGTCCATCTTGTCTCCTCGATTGATCCAGTTCTAGTCGTCCAGGAGTTTTTGCGTAAAGTAGGCGGCCACTTTCCAGGCATATGGAAATGGGTATCCTTCTATACCGTTATTTATCCCACATCACATAAAATACAGCCAATCAGAATGTTTGAAAGCTGTAGTATATTCGGCAGTATTCAACTGCGTTTTCCCATGAGACATTGCAGGTTCTCTTTATTTTATATGTTGTGGGATAAAATACTTATACAATGGTTTCAAGTGGCAGACTGGAATATCCCACTCATCTCTTTGCATAGACACTCGCCTAACTCATGGGATATTCCACAGTATCCCACTCGTCTCTTTGCTTAAAGACAAGTGACTCATGGGATATTCCACATTATGCCACTCGAAACGTATTGATGAGTATTGATTCATTACTGTTCATTGATACAATCATCTTTCCAATAGCGGAAAGGAAAGGCTCGAACGACGACGAGAAAACGAGACAAGAAGAAAGAACGAGAAGCACAGGCCGACGCTCGAGCCGAGGCTGAACTTCAATTGGAGCTAGAAGATGAAAATGACAGTCTAGACAATCAAGAACTTCGTCACCATGTTAATCGTAAACAGTCTAGTAAAGATATGGCTCCATGTAGAGTTATTTTGGCAGAGATGGAAAAACACGACGATGCCTGGCCGTTCCTTGTTCCGGTCAACGCTAAACAGGTAGGTACAATTAATGAACAAATACTTAAATTGTTGCCTTTCCTTGTATGTATCCGTGACAAACATACTCGTTAAACTGGTTATGTTGATAAAGTATTCTTGTTAAACTGGTTATGTTGATAAAGTATTCTTGTTAAACTGGTTATGTTGATAAAGTATTTTTGTTTTTTTGTAGTTTCCAGAGTATTACAAGATTATACGAAAACCTATGGACTTCCACACAATGAAGATCAAACTACGTGACTATCAGTAAGTAAAAATGTTCTGTAAAATACTTGATTGGCGTCGTCATAGATCCACTATCCATTGTGTTCTATCTTAGTTACTGTTGCTACGTCCGACAAGCCAAATACGTTTTTCTCAATATACAGCACGAATATACATAGATTGCTGAAAACTTTATTAGTCTGTCTTGGAATTTATGTATTCTAAGAGTACGCTAGGAAAAAACAGTAAATGCGGTAAATCTTTCTGAAATCTACGATATTTGTGGGACATTCTATATTCCAGTGGCAATACTGCACAATCGTTTTATGTTCACTCAAGCAAATTGTGGATCTATGAAAACCTCGACACCTTCTCATGCATGGCTACTATTTAGTAGAATACACCTGGAAATGGTTGATCTGATAGGAATTGTGGGATTTAATTAACTCATAACAGATCAACCATTAGCAGATTATCAACATATAATTGAAATAGGTGTATACTATAATTGTCGCCATCGTTACTTTAGCCTCTCTTTGTCTGTCGGGTTGTTTATTTATTTGCTTGTTTATTTGCTTGTTTGTTTTTCTGTTTATTACACTATTTGGTTGTCTGTTTGCTAGATTATCGGTTTGCTGTTTTTCTATCGTTTGTTTGCCTAATTAATTTGTTTGTTTGTAAATGGTTGTTCCCTTCTTCTACCTTGAGCATCTCTATTTGTTTGAAGTTGTTGTTTTAACATATCTCCTGTGTTTTCCAGGTACGCATCCCGTGAAGAGTTCATTGAAGACAGTCGTCTTGTCTTTAGGAATTGTAACGAGTACAATGAAGATGATTCCGAGGTACGTATGTACACTAAATTGGTATGGTAAAAAAAACCCGAAAAAAACCCCCAAGTAAACATACAAACAAACAAGCAAACAAACAAGCAAGCAAGCACACACAAAAAACAAACAGACCAACAAACAGACCAACAAACAGTCCAACAAACAGTCCAACAAACAGACCAACAAACAGACCAACAAACAGACCAACAAACAGACCAACAGGCCAGGTATAGAGGCTCTTAGGCTATGTTCTTGTTTATAGGTAAAGTGTCTACTCTGTGTATCAGTTTGATTGAACACTATTAATAGGGTTGTTTTGTTATTATTGTAGGTTGGGCAAGCAGGTAAACGAATATCTAGATTCTTTGAGAATCGCTGGAGAGATTTAAAACACGAGGGCGACGTCGATTCACCGAGGTAACGATCATCTTTCTAACAATCTTATTGTCAGACACAATTGTCCTACTAATTGGTGAGACTCGTACTCACTACTTTACTCACTCACTTCTTTATCAACTAGTACAAACTAAGTAGTGATTTTGCACGGGAGAGGAAAATCAATCTACTAGGAAATACATCTTGCAGACTAAAGTAACAACGACAGCAACAATTAAATAGCAACATATAGCATCAACAACAGCAACAATAACAACAACAATAACAACAACAATAACAACGATTACAGTAAACTATGAGTATACTAAAACAAACTAAAACAACATTAAAAAGCAAAAACAAACTTCATCGACAACACACAATTGCAAGAATAATAGCATATGAAAACAAAACTTAGTAATTCAGTAAGAAAGGAATAACAAAAGAAATAATTCAGTTTGAGTGATCTTCTTTTGTTTTCCTTTCCCACTAAATTACAAAAGTCGGCACAACGTTCTTGCAATTAAGTGTATACAAGTCTACTGTATCTATTTTACACTGATTTATCTTTGATTTTATTTCCTTAGATAAACTTGAGGTATAAAACTATATCCGATATTCGCCTGCTAAAACAGCATAAAAAGATCGAAGAAAAAGACGAAGAAAGAAAGAAACACAAATCGGTCATATACTGAAATAAATCTTGCAATGATTTTTTTAAATTTACGCTCATAAAGTAAAAGCATCGAAGATCTCTTCTGTAGAGATCAATAAATTATACAATTTTTTTACTGCAATAAATATTCAATTGTTCTAGTTTTATAAGTGAAATTGTTTGTCAATGAGTGCCCTGTGATTTGTAAGAATAGTCCATAATTTATCTTTGTAACTTCATAGTGTGAAAAATCAACTTTAGTTTTAGTTTTTGAAAAAAGAATAATGTATATAGTCGCTCATTTCAAACGTATTTAAACTTGTTCTTGTATAGCTAGACAGCGGATATCTTTCTAAGGGATTTGTATGATTGTTATAATACCACTGAAAATAAATACTGAGACTTTTAGGTAAATGTGATTTTCATTTTCTCTTGTTTATTGCCACAAGCCCTTCTCCCCCCTCTCTTCTCCCCGTCCTCTCTTCTCCCCCTCATCTTTTCTCCCTTCATCTCTTAATTCTCCCCCTCCTCTCTTCTCCCTTCATCTCTTCTCTTCCCCTCATCTTTTCTCCCTTCATCTCTTAATTCTCCCCCTCCTCTCTTCTCCCCCTCATCTCTTCTTTTCTCCCCCTCCTCTCTTCTCCCCCTCCCCTCTTCTCCCCTCTCCTCTTTTCCCCTCTCCTCTTTTCCCATCCCAGCTTTTCCTGCTCTCCTCTTCACCCCCTGGGAACGAAGCATCGTTTTTACTAGCAGTAAGCAAAGGAACACATGCAGACTCAGTTGTGTGCTCCACATTAGCAGCCCTTGTCTTTTTTCAGACCTATGTTGATAAGTGCAGTATGTTGCTTGTGCTTGTTGTGCTCATGCTACTAGTGAAAACCATGCTCAGCATCGGTAGCCTTATAAACAAATGTTAGCGTAAAAAATAGTTTAATGCAAAATAGTGACCTACAAACAGTCTTGATGTGGTATGAAGAGCTTATTTAAATGTCCCTCCAGTTTTTGTTTTGTGACGTTCACCGACAGATTAAAGCTTATGATTGCATGAATGAATAAATACTTTTTTTTTAGTCTTTGCTATTGATTGTTTGTTTCACTGGTTAATTGTTTGTTCAACGCCGTAGAATGGTTGTTGCGTGAACGTAGGTGGGCAAACAGTTTCAACATTTGCTTCAACATCTGTT
>JAUPMH010147340.1:0-14127 GCA_032270665.1 Metridium farcimen
CGCGTGCTGTGTGCTCTCATAAAGCACGCGCCTCAACCAATCAAAATACGTGATTTCAAATAGTTATTTTATAAAAGCTTTTAAAATATGGAGTTCAAGGCGTATAAGCTTGTGCCGTCTTGTCAACAACATTTGCCTGTTTACATTGTAAAATAAACTGCGCCAACTTTGGTTTAAATTGCCATCAGTTAAGACCAATAAACATCTGATTATTTTATGTGTTGAGTAATTCTTTACTTGTTCTTTAATGTTGTTTCGACAGTAAAGAACGCCATTTTGAATTTGTATCTTTTAGACCTAATTTGCGCGCACCTATATATGTCCACTTTATGGTTTGTATTTGAGCATTGTATATAATTGTAGAAAGTTTTACTATTGATAATTATTACTTCAAGCCGAAATATAGAATGGTGTTGGCATGCATGAGAAGACATTTTTGGTTGAACAGTTTCATGATTTTTCACATCAGAAGTTTTGTGCAAATGCCTTCAAAGTAATAATCAGAATTACACTAAGACAAACTGCATGATAAACTAGTCAATTAAAGTTTTATGCTTTACAACACTAAAACAGTTTAGTTCATATATTTATATTACAAAATTTAACTTACGAAAAAGACGAACTTTCCACAATAATATACAATAATGTTAAACAAATGCAAGACAGAAATAAAAGGCGTAGTTTTTGTGTCATTTTAGTAAGAAAATTGGGAAAAATTGCGCGATGTCTGCTCCAATCGAGTGGGCGTATTTTTTATCGCACTTATATCAGACAGTAAGAGGAGACTGGCTATCCTTCTTACCAATCTCATTAAAATAAGAATCACTTCAAGTAGCGAAGGCAGGCCGCAAAAATAATTACAAAATGGACAACACAAGATATTTCCGCCCTTACAACTCTCAACAAATCTCGAGTCCAACAGGAAAAGTTTAAACAAGCTTGCACACGGTAGAAATTTCAACGACGCGCGCCGTGATATCTTCCCAACTATGCTCACAATTAAGTCCCTTTATATTGTATCCTTTGATCGTTTACAGCGCTATATTGAGTTCTACGATGTTGGGCTTCGTATGTAGGCTAGTTTAAGACTGATTCGTTGTATCTTTTCAGAGATATTGGGTTTACAAAATTGGATAATAACCTATAAGTATTGGAAAATAACCTGTCGTTTTGTACAAACGAGCCATCAATTTGTCAACATGTTGTTTGAAATATTGCTATTACAAATATACAACTGGTGGTGATATTTAACCTTTTTCTTTCTTCAAAATCATTTCTTTACTCTTTAGAAGTCCTTTTGTTTATTTTTTAACGGCTTTCTACAAAATTTTGCTTTTAAAATGTTGTGTTTGACAAGTTAAAAGAAGTAAGAATGTGAAAAGGTACTCCGTAAGAGCGGGCAAATCGACCAACTCAACTAACGAGCACATTATCGGAATGAGAAAACGTGATTTAAATGTACAAAAACGTTGAGTTTTAAAGTCCTTAAATTCAAATTAAGAACACAAAGCAGGTTGTTTTGTGTCAATACACCCGTCATGTTAATACTTTAGTTCAAATGCTTTATTACGAAGCTAATACATTGAGCTGTTTTGATAAATACATCTGAACAGGTTTCATATTCGTTCAACTCAAAACCCCAGTTGTTCTCTGCCCATTAGTACTAGTTTAGGGACACCCGTTTAGGTTTATCTATTCAAATTGTACACCTTAGACGCGTGGCACACTATTGTCAGACTTAATCCAGTTTTCTCTTCACGAAAATTTGATTGATTAAAGCTCTGGTGCTTTTTTCAAGACTCACATTGAAGATTACACTATACTGGAGCCGAAAATTTGGCAACGATTCACTAATTGGCATCATTTCTATACAACAATGTCACGTCTTTTTGTTCTACACTCCAGTAGCACCTTGTGATATAATGAGCGAAAAAGTTTATCAAAGATTTTTTTAAGTACAACAAGAGTTTCACGGTGTTTGATGTAAACAACAGAATATCCTCACAATCTAGCCCAGCGCGCGAAATATTCCTCCTATAATAAAAATAACCTTTCTGAACAACCGTAAACCATGAATTATATATACGCAAGTCTTGTACAATTGTATAATTGCATTAAAGTTTAAAGTTCTAACCGTCGTAAAACAAAATCTCATTAGTTGAAAACAATGCGGGAAGTTTTGTGGCTTGGCGAAAAGTGTCTTACAGAGAGCGTTTTGCGGTTCGGAATTGGCCTTTTTTGATTAAATTGTATTATTGTGTATTTAAGCGTGTTTTTCAAGGCTTTAAGGCTGTCTAGTCGATTAATAGTCTTTGCTATTATTGAAGTCTTTATTCGCTCGTTTCCTCTTCAAAACTTTAAACCGTTTGGTTTGGGACACGTGCCACTGTTATAATAGGGTCTATTTGAACACTGACAGAGTTTACAACGGACTTTGGGTTAGAGTTTTAAACTAATTACGCAATAAACGACAGAGAAAAATTGTTACATTTTTAAAGAGCTTTGATGGAAAACATTTCAAAGGAACTGAAACTTGCTTATATATAAACGTGTTTCTTATACTCGTATTTCTCTCTCTTTTGTTTGTAATTGCTTTAAAGTTTGAGTTAATAACAATTAAAAGACGTTTTATGAAAAAACTAACCGACAAAAAACTCATACAAAACGGGCTAAAAAGACTAAAAGCGTACACTAAAAAGTGTCGAAGTGAGCAAAAACCATCGTGATTTGTTCAGTGCATTTTTCAGATTGTAAATCAAAGATTGACAGTTATTTAGAGTAAATTAATGTAATTAGTATCCATCTAAACAGTTGACAATCTTTTAACTAATTTGAATGGTTTAAGAGTTTAACAATCTTTTAACGGCTTTTTTAAGGCTCGCGACCAACCAGGGATTAACGAGATTTGGTTCCTTTCTTTCAAAGAGAAAATTACCCCAAACTAAACCTCCATTGTTTATCTCAAACATAAAAGTATGTTGGAAGTAAGCGTCTTGTGTTTATGTTTATTTTCGGTAAACGAAAAGGATAGCTATTTTATACGCTTGATGAGAAATAATCCTGACCCCAATTGTCACCCATTATCAAAGAAAAAAGCACCCATTCAACAAGATTATCTCATTTCAATAGATTTTATTAAGTTTTCTTCAGGAGAAATTTACATTCATTTCTGTGCGATACGTTATAGGGTCGCTAAATACCAGAGGCGCTTTGCTCGTTATGTGTGAGGTATTGTTCTAGCTATTCAGTGGTTATTGTTCTTGCACGTGCCATCTATTTGGCCGTTATAGTTGTATTTACATTCGAATAAACCAAGACTTGTATATCATTTATAAATTTGTCTGTACAAAGTTTTGTCTCTATATATTGTATTCAATAAAGTTTTTCTTCTTTAATAAAAGAACAAAAATGTCTAAAAGATTAAGAGTTGATATTGTAGCAGTTTGTTCTGGAACTCTTTACGATTCGCTAACTACTTGAGCTTTATTCTCGTGCAGTTTTCGAATATGTTTCTTGAGATCAAAGTTTCTGCAGAAACCCTTTCCACACTCTTTGCAAGTGAAAGGTTTCTTCTCATTATGGGTATGCATATGGAATGTTAAATTGTACACTTGGTGGAATGCCTTGCCACAGATATGACACTTGAAGGGCTTCTCTCCAGTGTGCGTCAATCGATGATTTTTATAATTCCCTTTCTGATGGAAACCTTTTCCACAAATATCACAAACAAACGGTTTATAGCCCGCATGGATTCGAATATGAGTGTTCAAAGTTGACGATCGGTTGAACGCTTTGTCACAAATGTTGCATTTATGGGGTTTCTCCTTGGTGTGAATGATCTTATGTCGGCAGAGAGTGCTCGCTTGTCGAAAGCCTTTTCCACAAATCTTGCATTTAAACGGTCTTGCACCGGTATGAACTGGCATGTGTCGAGTTAGGTTATAATGTGCGTTGAACACTTTGCCGCACACTTCGCATGTAAATGTTTTTGGAGCTCCGTTCCTTCGCTTGCGTCCTGCTGTTGAAGTATTGGAGTTAATTTGAGTTTGAGGCTTGGGTGTTTTCATATCTAAGAATCCATTTCCCGGTACGAATATGCTTGCTCTTGGGTAACCGTCGTCGCTTTTGGTTGGTGAAGGAACCAGCGAGCCATCAAAGTCTGGAGAATTTGGGCTATGGCTGTCGTAAATCGGCGAGGTGCTGCGGTGATAGCTCGAGTGATCTGTTGTGTAACTTTCCGGGAAGGAACTGAGTTGAAATGGGTTGAAACTGTACGGGTTGAAGAAATGAGAATCTGTGTTAAACTGTCCTTTTCCAGTTATACAAGGGTCGAGTGTGTGTAGATCCAGCTTGATAGGCTTGAAGACCTGTGCAGGCTCGATTTCTACACGAATTGGCTCCCACATTGAAGACTTTTCACAAGGAATTACAGAACCTCCTACAAAAAGAAAATGAAAAAAATACATCAGTTTAGAAACACTAAAAAAATGTCTGTTGACAGTCTTGAGCGCTGGTTTGAAAATAAATAGTTAATGAGAGATGTCATATCTCGCTTCGTTTTTTCACTGTTTTGATCAACCTTTTTGATTTCAAAAAGACCAATTTAAAGTACCCTAAATACTGATATATTGATGAAGTTCTCAAGATACAAAAGAAAATCCTCCACTTACCATCTTCCCAAGGAGATGTGCACGCGCTCTTTTTCAGCTTTACTAGAAATGATCTTGGCATCTTCGCAAGTGACCTCAGCAAAAAAATAACTGTTATTCAATCAATTCAGGACTTCCAAAAGACTGGCAGTGGCGGTGAGATATGGTCAAGATTTCGGCTTGTCAGTTGTGTCCCGTGTGTATAGTAGCGGTCACAAGTTCATCAACTGGCTAATTCCTATGTCGCGTGGCGCTTATAACGAGTTCGTGTGTCCTTTTTTTCTTTTATCAAAGTTCTGTCAGCGGAGAAGTGGTCAATATAAACAAAAACTGGCAAGGCACGATCCAACCACGAGCAGGACCCACGAATATCATTGGCGAATCTATTGTAGTGGTCCCTAAGACGACACAGGTCAACCAATCAGCGTGCAGCTCCAATAACACTCTTCATTTTCCAATGTAACAATAAGTTCAGTATTTGACCACGCCTCTCTCCTTAATTAGCACCCAATTGTAAAGACCAGTTCGCACGCTAGGCACAACTTTAAAATTGGAACTGTCAGTTGTGTTTTCAGAATCAACCAAAAGAATTGTTCCAGGGTTCTAAATTGGAGTTTAATCTAAAAGAAAAAAAAGAAAAATGTTATGTACATTTGTTAATTGTTCTGTCAGTTAGTCGTGATAATTTATTTAACTAAGGTACTCGTTTTGTATTTTTTTGTACGATTTTTGTTGGGGTTTATACGTTTTTGATGTACATTTAATTCAATTATCAACACTCAAAGGGTTTCTTGTTTGATATCTGAGTCCTCGAGTATCGAAAAGAGTACACATTTAAGCATCATTTCTTCAATAGGGTAATACATATTTGATGTATTGGATGGAGCATTTGAAATCACAGTAAATAAGAATCACACCTTTAATCGATGGACCTTTACATATGACCACAAATGCCTTTAATAGAATAGCCTCATTTATGATGCAAGTAAAAGCTCCACTGCATTAAACCCCTTTGAAAATGCTGAGGTGGTTTCCTTACTGCGTTTCATAGACACTTTCGTCTTACGAAGTCTCAATTGGTTGATTGATACACATCCTAATTGAATTCTGCTTAAGTGAACGAAACGAAGAGGTGACAAAATGTTCGTTGGAGTAAATAAATCGATCAAAGATGAAAATCTAAATTAGAATACTTTGATTTAGTCTTTTGATAGTTAAATAAAGAGCTTCCATTAATAAAGTATTTGATTAACAACAACAAAATTAGTAGTGTAGCTTATTTTAGCTACAAAAATCGTTGTCAATTCCATTACAGGGACAGAACAAGCTGTGATTCCTATTCACGTAATTGGCCCATCAAAGTTGAGAAGAAATTAAAAATTTATTACCGAAAAACATAAGGGAATTAATAAATAAGTGCATTTGTATTCTGTTTGTATTATAGGAGTGAAGTACAACGGCCGAGACGAATATAGTAAAAATACCCTTTTGCACTTGTGAAAGTTTGTTAGTAAATTGATGTTTTTTCTTTTTGACAAGGTGCTTTATTGATTGGCTTAAATGTTCCAGACTATGCCCCGTTCTTTTGTATCGTTTTATTTTGATTCGATTTATCGATAACTCACATATCTCAACGGCAGACGAAATGCTCAATATGTGTTTGGCGCGTCTCTTGAAAACTAAATCACGGCATGTAAGTCGATTCGCTTAACGTAGACGCCTCTTGAGCGCTGCTGAGTAAATTTACCGAGAGCCAACTGCTTAGAAAATAAAATTTTTTTTTAATCCCCTATTCTACAAAAACTTCTTTAAAATGTGATCATTTTCGCTATTGTCACTCTTAGGAGTATTCTTGTTCAAGCCCGCGTGCCGACTTCATAAGGTTCCTCGTGGACGATCGCTTGTTCTATTGTTATGGAAATGAACAAGGAATCGAACAAAGGGTCAACACGCGTCAGGTCTATAAACTAAAGTCATCTACTCAAAACTGGAGCATATCCAAAAAAAAAACCACTACGCTTCACAGAACAAAAATAATAGAGCTAATGATTCAGTTGTTGAATTCCGTTCGCGGAGATTTTTGATATTGAAGACGTGTTTTGGTTTGTATAGACTTTGACAAAAACAACCTGGACTTGTGTATGTATACGTAGCAGTGTATCTTGGATTGAACATTTAATACAAAACAAACAATGTATAAAAGAAGTGACCAAATGAACCCTACATATTTGATCGTTATTTTGTACTTGTTAAACATGTTTTCGGCTTAACTGCAAGTCAAAAAAGTGGCTTATTTTATTGTAGAGAATGAGTTTGTTGGAAGGTATGTTGTAGAGTGCTTACTTGAGTTAGGGTGATCACATGGTTGTTTACTCTAACAAACACAGTTCTACGAGCAACACGTGATAGTTGCATAAGCCGCTATACAGCCGCTCGTTTCCAAAGGACTGTAAAATCTAGATTTAATTGGGATTTGAATAAACGTAAGACAACAAAAAACAATACCTTTATAGAAATAAAACCCAAAACAAAAATTAGATCATTTGTAAGGCAAGAGAATCTGACTGTGATTTTGTAGCAAGGGACATAAGGGGTGGTATCAGTTATGTGGAGACTATGGGTCTGCCATGTGTGGCGCAAGTCTCCGAGGCGCCGTTAGATACAGGGCACCAAACAGTAAACAACATCAAGTAAAATAACCCTATCAAGAAATCTGCTAGAGGCTAGGGATTCGAGAAGATGCTCTAATTGGAAGCGCGCCAATCTATTGATTAAGTGTTCGAAATGCGCCAATGAGAGGCATTCTTTGCAGTGAGTGTGTGGCTGTCATCCAAAGGTGTGTCGCTCTATTATAGATCTATTGATTTCAAATCAAATTTGGATTAAAGCAAAATAAGCAATGGCACACGGCTTGTAGTACGTTCGTCCAATTAATACGACGTTCTATAGACTTTACAGTGTTATACAATGGAAGATCCTAGCCTCACCCAGCTGGCTTGCTCGGGGTTGAGATCAGTGGTGTGGCAGTTCGCGTGGCGGTCTTCAAATAACAAAAATCACAGAAATGCCTGGTCGAGCCACCTTAATTCTTGCTACTACTCCATTCCTCAAGTAGCGGGAAAAACAGTTCGCGTGAAAGTGGAAGTATGGTGTTGAGTAGTCTTTGTTATATTATATAATTCTCGATCGTGCAGTGTTTTGTTCTGTACTAAGTATTAAATGAACTAATAAAATCGAGGTTTTTGCTTTTTTGCTAATTGCCCTTCTACGTTTGAAATAAGAATAGAGAGAGAAAATAGGAGAGATGCTGTGATGGGAGGAACACAAACGGGACCAGATGTTTGTAACAAACATATGTAACCAATCACACTCTCTTTCTTACTGCTCTATTATGCTTGCCGCGCTCTCATTCAAGAGCCGAACAAATTCCCCCTTGTTGAAATTTACAAAACATTTCCCAATCGAATAAACGATCGATGAAGCCATTTCAGTGTCGGGAAGCCATTTAAATGCAGAAAAGCCATTTAAGTGCGAGAAGCCCTTTAAATGCATGGAAGCCATTTAAATTGTGTGGTTTAGTATACCCCTGAATAGCATGCAAACAGGTGAATCTATAACAATATCGAATAAGACAAATTAAGCTCATTAATTGAGTGCATTTTTATTCATAGCAAAGGATTTCACCACGGGCAAACACTAACAACTCGATAACAAGCGTGTCACGCTGAATTGTAACCATGAAAATTGAAATTGGAAATTCCTCTGGTTTAGAGTTGGGTCTATTTAGTGGAGTCAGACATGGCGATCGTTGCTTGACGTCCATTTGCAACAACAGAATTTAATACAATTTTAACGATATCTCCCCTATGGAGCATTTTGCTCCTACTGACAATAGGCGAATCAAGAGAACGATAGACATCCTGAGCATTAAAAACACTTTTCTGGGTAAATATTGACTACGCATACATCAGTATTATTCCAACTCGCGCTATTGAGACAATCGGTAAATAAACGCACACTCAATTACAATGCCACACTATCACAGAAGTGTGCCAAATCTTAAGACTTTTAATCTTTCGATCCTTTAGCAGCTACCGACGCAACGCGCGCAAAACACACAATCAAAGCCGCGCAAATTTTGGAGCGCGCGTAAATGTTACGACTAGCAAAAACCGCTCAGTTTTTAGAAGAATTGAGTTAACTACCAATTCGATAGTTTTTGAAGCATTCTTTAAGTCATCTTCTCAAAATCTTCAACTTGCGAACAACGCAGACATAAACTAAACATTGACCAACAAGCCGTTCACTTTTCAATCTCCGTTAGTGATTAATTCTTAGCTGCGTATACGTTAACGTACGTTCTAGCCGTCTTCCAAAAACACACAAAATTACCACCAAAGTAAATCAGCAAAAGGCACATTATTTTATAGGGTGTTATTTAATAGAGTTGTGAGTTATTTAAGCAGTCTTCTATAGACTTAAAACTTACTGCAATGCAAGCCATGAAATAATTTCCGCGCAAAACAAAAACACGGTGAAAAGCGCGCAATTTTGTAGACGTATTCAACGGAGTTTTCGAATGATTTTAAAACCTTTTTAGCAGTCTTCAACCAGCCTACATGCGAGCTAAGGTATAATTTACGCTCAAAACATCGCGGAATCAAGCTGAACCGCGTATTTTTGTAGCTGTTTGTTGTAACCACTTTTCTGGGCCTTTTAACATTTAATGATTTAATCCCATTGGGGTGTCGTTCTCACGTTGCGCTCTTGTTAGAATAAATAAACTAAGAGCTCATTTAAAGACCAATCTGAAGTTCCAATCGAGGTAACCACCGCGTGCTCGTATAGAATACATGATCGACACGTGCATATAAAGATCAAATATGTAGAAACTTAATGTTCTAATTGTACAAAACTCATTCAAAGATTTATTTGATTCTCTTTATGGATACATTTTGGGATTAGCTGAACAAAAACGGCTCTTTGAGACATATATATAGTTAAGTTTTAAGTTTTTTTTTTCTAGTATGAAATGTAGTTGAAAAAAAAAAACTGTTATAGTGTTTCACTAGTAAAACGACAGTTGAAATACAAGCAAGAAAAAAATATTATAAATAGAAATTGTTGTGCAAAGAAATATATGAATGAATGTATCGTAGTAAGTTTTGTGCCTGAGGAACACCTTCAAATTATAAAAACTTCGTTAAATAAGAAAATTATAAACTTATTTTAATTACATTGAGAATATTAATAAAATTGAAAGTTTTGCGAGTTGTACTTTTTGAATGATGAAAGACAATAAATTATGTGTCAGTTCTTAAATATTTTACTTGAGAAAGTTGTGTTCGTGAATTTCTCTCATATTATATGATAACATATTTGATAATTATACAGTACGTAAAATCGAAGAAAATTAAATTATTTGATGTTTTGATTCGATACAAACTACTTTAATTTCATCAATTTTAGAATCGGAATCTGTTCCAAAAAAATCGCATATTTTTTGCTGGAATTGGCACATTACTTTTGCCTTCGAAGTAAATCTGTGCTAATTTTTCAAAAAGAAAATCTTATTTCTTAGTATTTTGAAAGAATGTCGTAAAAACATCCACTAGTTATCGTTATTTTTAGAGCTTGGCCAATTTTTCTATTAATAAGAATAGAAACCGCATAAAACAAAGACGAAATGCTACTTACAAAACATAACAAGCAAAAAAATGTCTTCTTTGTTTCGTAACCTCTTGCTGAAAACTATGAAAAATAAAACAATTAAAAAAAGTTTTTTTTCGACGGAATGAAAGGTGTTTAATTAGGCATTCCTTTAGTATCTAGATTCAGACGATATCTCTCAGAATACTTCACTAGAACGATAAGAGCACTTGAGGAGAATGCTTATCTTTGTTTAATGCACTACTTTTTCATATATAGGCTGTGTTTCTGTGTATTGAAAAGCGATGTATATGTTTAAACACTTTCTAGAGCCCGACAACACTTCTTTCTCTGTTTATTTACTATTGGGCAATTCATTTTGAGATATATTTGACAATTTAAGCCTCTTTTACTATGTTGAGCACCACTATTGGAGAAGATTTTGAAGTATTTTAACACTAGATTTTCGCCTAGTATTGAGTTCAGACAATGTAAAAAACTCGTTCGGGTTCTTGTAGTATTGTTGAGCACTGCCTAATCTCTCGATTTGAATTCCTTTGTAGAGATAATTAAAAGAAAAGATTGTGATGTTTCCATGATTTCTTTGTCTTCAAGACAAACTAAAGAGTCCTTATTCGATGAAAGTATTCTCACCAATTTGTGAAGTACTTCGATTTAATCTCCCTTACATGTCGGCAAACTTAAAACTAAATAAGAAAAGCAAATTATCAAAGAATGCCAAGACATTAAGGTGATTCAAATAGCTTCGTAATTACCTAAAATAGCAAGAAAAACGACTGTTTTCTAAAGAATATCGGCGACAATTTTGAAAGACCTATTCTGAGCACATTTCTAAAGACTTTGGCTTAGAATTCTTGTACTGACATATGGCGGTTCGTTCGTTAATTCTTTGTGTTACAGGACAGCTGGATTGGTGCGAAATTTTGCTTTGTACAATGAACCTATTTTTGAAAAATTACTAACAAATCAAGCACGCTTGTTGTACAAGAAAATACAACCCCTTGTTGCAAGGAAAGGTCATTTTGGAATAAAAACAACAACTATATGTGCAAAGCACGAAAAAACATGGCGGATGAGTTGAATTTGTTTTTGCACAATTCACGTTTTGCGCTGTTTTTAGAATATTCTACTGACATTTATCTCTAAATATTGCTACTTATCATAGATTTATACTTTTAAAGAAAGAAAATAATATAATAAAGAGCGAAGAAGGTTTTTTTCTTGAGTTAAAGTCGAGGATATTCGCAAACTTCGTTGCAAGGTTATCATGAAAGGGATTCAATTACATTCTTCTCTAAAAAACATAAGGATTACTCTCTAGAAAACGATACTATTTGTCCTTGAGATATAACCCATTCAACAAGAAACGATACTAACTTCAAAACTGGGAGGAAAAAGATGTAGTTTATGAAAAAAGGTCAAGCAAAAGTGTTGCGTTTAAGAACGTCAAGCTAAAACAAATGTTATTTCGCTTAGCAGGTACGGTTGAAACTTCTGTTCAACTCAGCTACGCAATGACGATAACTGTGCCACTTAAGTTGATCCTAAAACCCTCTTAAAATAAACCTTTTCAAACAAGTCATTTTATAAACACTTTTTCATTTTAGTTCCCTAGTTCAAGGCCGTAAAAATGACTCAAAAACGCGCAAAAATTGCGACGGGAAATGCTGACTTCAAAGGTCGCAAAATTTCTCAAACTTTTTCAAAGCGTTCTTGCAAGATATACTCGTTTTTGACAAGAGTTTCAAAGATTAGTGTCTGTACGAGTCGTTTTAGCATTCTTGATCTAAATTATTCTGTTTCTAATTCATTAATTTGGGTTTTTGTGTATTAATTTAGGGTTTAAGGTTGGCACGCGTCACCATTGTTTTCGTCTTGAGTAGTTTATCTTTAAGCAAAAGAATATGGACATCTGATAATGTTGAAATTTTCTGCTCGATTAAAGAAACAATTGCCCTCTTTCTACTGCGCAAAATGAATCTTTCACAGCACAACAACAACAACAAAATTACCAAAATGAAACTTTACTTCAGCTTTGTTTTTTTTTACGCAATTGTCAATGAAATGCCGCCCAGTTTTTCCTCAGTTTTAAAACGACAAGATTTTCTCGCCTTCTTGTTGTTTAGTATAAAAATCTATAAGATTGTACCGAGCTATCGACGAATTTGTCAGTGCAAATGGTTGCCTGACATCTAAATGGCTTTTGTGTTGAAATGGCTTTTTGGTACGAGGGAAATACCTAAAACTCAATGAAAAAATCTTTGGTTAGAAATGAGTTTTAGAAATAGAGAATTATACTATTGCTTTTATAGTTGAAAAAAGCTACAAATTGACTAAGATAATTGCACATTGTTGGGTACTAAAATCATCAAAATGTTTCTTCGATAAACACAGATAATAACTTAGACTCAACAGTTAAAAAAAGACTGATTTCAGGTGCATTTTAAGACAGAAAATCACACCCAAGTTCATGAAAAGAATTACGTTTAGTCGAGGTAATGATTTGGTTCTTAAAAAGTGAGTCATTTCAAAGATATTTTTGCAAAAGGAAATGTCGACAAATGAATGAAAATTACATATAAATAGCATAAAAGCGGGAAAATGTGTACATTGTAGCGAAAGATTAGGGCAAGCAGGTATCTATTTCCTGAGCTTATCGCTAGTTTTTGTATTTTTGCACCTGTGTCTACTTGAAAAGAAGTATCGGGAGTGTGTATTCTTCGAGCGGAAATACCTTTAAAGTGACGAGAATCCTTAGGAATTCTTGGTGAATAGCAATGGATTAACAAGAGCACGTCCAACAAACTCGCTGACAAATCCAGGAAAATATCAATCCACAATAAACCCAAACTTATAACAGTATTGAGGAAAATAACTATAGAGTATGAGAACCCATTTAGTTAAGATAAAGCGACAAATAGTTTAATTATGCGCATTTGATAATAAACCCTTTCATGCAAATCTCTCGCAGCAAGGTGAACTAATTTATCATTGACAAATTCAAAGAGCTAATTTTAGTTGATTAGCTTGAGAAACATTCAAAGATAATCAAAAAGATATTTATCTCGTCATCTCTACTCGTAATGAGGCTCGAGGGCAGCTGCTTTGAGGCCGGAGAAGAGTTCTTTTTCGTGAAGTTTTGCGACAAATCGTAATCGTGCGGTTATGACATTTCTATCATCATTTACTTGAAGGATGCTCATTTCGAAAAGAGGCTTTTTTGCTAAGTATGTGGTTTGAAGACTTAGTCATTTCAAGCCCAAAACGCTAATATTGTCAAAATTTGGAACTTTTATCAAATAGGGCTTAAAGAAATTATCGAAATAAGAGGCACGGAAACTTGAATGAAAATAGTTTTCAAATTAAAAATTATACTTTTGTTGTTGAAAATCTAAAAAATGAAACTTCATTATTTTAGTCGGAAAATCATTAATTTTATTTTTATATTTTTTTAAGTTGGTTCTCAAAATTCTTACAATGTTATCAACTTTTGCATTGAACAATAACGTTTTTGTTATCATAGTTTTTGGGAAATTATTAGTTATTTTAATAAAAAATGTATTTGTACAACATTCAGAAAACTTAAATTTCCAAACCGTCGAACAATAATGTTAGATCTGTTTTCAAGGAAATGGATGTACTAGGAGTTTTGCCAGTTTTAGACATAAGAATCATTTATAAATTCAACAAACTAAAAATATTTTTATATAAGGGGTGGACCATTTAACTTTTGAGGGGGGGGGGGGGGATGATTTTGAAAAAAAATTTCCTGCACGGCCCGAAGGGCCAAAAAAAAATTCCTGCAAGC
>JAUPMH010147452.1:2269-14121 GCA_032270665.1 Metridium farcimen
CAATCAATCAAACCATTCAATCAATCTATCCATCAATCAATTAATCAAACCATTCAATCAATCTATCCATCAATCAAACCATTCAATCAATCTATCCATCAATCAATCAATCAATCAATCAATCAAACCATTCAATCAATCTATTCATCAATCAATCAATCAATCAAACCATTCAATCAATCTATCCATCAATCAATTAATCAAACCATTCAATCAATCTATCCATCAATCAATCAATCAAACCATTCAATCAATCTATCCATCAATCAATCAATCAATCAATCAAACCATTCAATCAATTAATCTATCAGTGTGATGTATCCATCAATTAATCATTCACAGTCAATTAATCATTCAATCAATTATTCAATTAAGCAATCTATCCATCCATCAATCTATCTATCTTTCCTTCAATCAATCAAACATTCAATCAACCAATCAATCATTCAATCAATCAACCAATCAATCAATCAATCATGCAGTCAGTCAATCAATCATTCATGATAAGAATCAATCAAACAATCAATAAATTAACTGATCATTCAATAAATTAATCAATCAAACAATCAATCAACGAACCAATCAGTCAATCAATTATTCAGTCTATCAATCAATCAATCAGTCAATTTAGCTATCATTCCCCTGTAATCTATCAATCACTCTATAATTATAGTGCTGTCATTTAGTTACTGGTTATGCCAATTATGCCAAGTTGACTCTGTAAAAACAATGGAAGTTATTCTATTAATTCCCTTCATTTACTTCCCATCTATCCATTCAATGACATTCTTTAATTCATTACATTTACATGGTGCTATATTAAGCCTTGATCAAGGGGTAATAAATAATATTTTTCTAATATTATTTTTTCTATTTAATACAGGTTTGCATTGTGAATGATCCAAGGAATTACTTTAACAAGTTGTACACGGTAGACTACTTGGGTAACTTAGCTGATGGTCGTAAGGTGATTTATCTTAACCTGTCAATTGAAGAGCTAAAGTACCTGGCTGCAGCGTCCCTTAGAGATAACGAGGTAATATAAATTATATATAATATGACAATGACTGTATAGCTAAGTACTGGCTGCAACAAAATGGTTATCCAACTGGCATTAGGATAATGTTGATTGTGACATAGTGTCTCAACAATTCTTCTTTTCGAATTACTATAATGTAATATTGACATAATTATTGTACTGTTCTATTCAGGCTGTTTGGTTTGGCTGTGATGTTGGTAAACACTTTGAAAGAAAACTTGGAGCTCTTGACTTGAAGATGTAAGTCAATCTATACCTCTCAGGTTTTTTGTTTGTGTACAAACACAGATATGATTTTTATATAGGTTATATCAAAAAATATTGCTTATTATTGTGCTATCTATCAGTGGTTTACAGATTCAAGGATATTTGTCACTACTAATGTTCTTTTTCCATGTAACAACATTCTTGCCATTGGGTGTACATAATAATAGGTGTTCGTCTTTTTGATGAGGGGAATTTAATCTACAAAAAATGTAAAAAAAAATGTTTATTTTATGCTAGTTTAGATTTAAAAATAATAACGAATTGTAATAGTGTTGTAATGGCTTGTTTCCAGACACAACTTTGACTTAGTGTTTGGTCTATCATTATTGGGTATGACCAAAGCACAGCGACTAGTCTATGGTGAATCCCTCATGACTCATGCTATGACTCTAACTGGACTCTCCTTTGAGGTAATAGATTGAAATATATGTAGTTTATTCAATGAACATTGTAGCCTGTTTTTCAGATGGGCCTGGCTCTTACTCTATCGCTTCCTCCCCAAACTTTAGGCCCATCTGAAAATCAAGATATGAACATGGTTGTTAATGAATCATTATCATAATGGTAACCTCATCATCATCATCATATTGTCATCATCATCAGCTAGTCTTTCTGTGTAATGTGACCATGTCTTGCATGATTTACACTGATTAGGAGGCTTTCATTTATTAGTGTATGGGGGGAGGGGGTAGGCAAAATCACCTGTTGTCATTTCCAAATATTACTACCCCCCCCCCCCCCCCTTTCTGGTTGGCAAAATATCATAACCGCTTTATATTTCCTCCAGTTTTTACTAAACCCTCTTATAACAGCATAAAATTTGTAACAACCCCACACCTCCCCTCCCCCATCCTTCCTTCCGAAAATAACGTGTCAATATTATTCAATATTGCTGACTCACCCCTCCATACACTAATAAATGAAAGCGGCCCCTTAACATGAATTTTAATTCTTCCATTAGGATAAATCTGAGGAGAAACCCAAGGAAGATGAGCAACCACAATCAGTAGCTATGAAGCCTATTAAGACATCCAAATGGAGAGTAGAAAATTCATGGGGAGATGACAAAGGAGACAAAGGCTACCTTATAATGACAGACGATTGGTTTAGTGAATATGTCTATGAAGTAGTAGTAGACAAAAAATATGTCCCACAAGACAAGCTGGATGTGTTAACCCAGGAAGTGGTAGTCCTGCCAGCTTGGGATCCAATGGGTGCTCTTGCTTGTGTTCATTGTGATGAACCAACAAAGGAATCTGCTAAATTGTAACTTAATGAGGGAGTCTGATTGAGTGCTTGCACAAAATAATATTACACAGTTTTTAATCAGATGGTGATTGTCATCAGCACCATTATCATCATCATTAATCATTATTAATAATCATTATTGATTATCGCCATCATGCACCTGTCATCATAACAATCATCATCATTAATCATCATAATCATTATTAATCATCTTCTGACATTAATCATCATAATCATTTTTAATAATCATCATTAAAATCACCATCATGCACCTCTGTCAACATAACAATCATCATCATCATTATTAATCATCATCATCATCATTATTAATCATCATCATCATCATTAATCATCATAATCATTATTAATCATCTTCTGACATTAATCATCATAATCATTTTTAATAATCATCATTAAAATCACCATCATGCACCTCTGTCAACATAACAATCATCATCATCATTATTAATCATCATCATCATTATTAATCATCATCATCATCATTATTAATCATCATAATCATTATTAATCATCTTCTGACATTAATCATCATAATCATTTTTAATAATCATCATTAAAATCACCATCATGCACCTCTGTCAACATAACAATCATCATCATCATTATTAATCATCATCATAATCATTATTAATAATCATTTATTAATTATCACCATCATGCACCTCTGTCATCATAACAAGCATCATCATCATTAATCATCATAATCATTAGTAATCATCACCATCATCACTTTGGTGATCATCATCATTGCCTCTATTGAATCTTCATCATCATCTCAATCATCATCTTCACTCTCATCATCATCATCATAATTATCATCACCTCAATCATCTTCATCGCCTCCTTCATCATCATCATTCATTTTCCCTATTGCTGCATCTTTAGTGGATCTTATCAAGTCAAAATTATCATTTCCATTGTTTATTCAATTCATGGTATAGAACTCTAACATATTTTTGTAGATCAAAAATCTTAGAATTCATCATGTCTCATTTATTCTTAAAGCACACTTCAGTTCACAGGTTAATAAAAGATAGGAATTCATTATCACAATTTATATTATTATTTTAATTATTGTTCAATAAAATATATCTGAAGAGCATTTAGTCTTTGAATGTCATTATTTACATGGAATGAAATGCATGAAAAGTCAATGTTAATGTTAGTATGCATGTTTACTAAGAAAATATATTCTGAGTTCTATATTCTGAGGTGGGAATCTTTGCATAGAACATAGAATGATGGGAAACTGAATCCTTGTGCATTTTTTTGCCAGCAAAAATAAATCCTTAAATAAATCAGTTTTTCTGTTTCTTTATAAAAAAAAAGTAGTTTAGCAATAGATGAATAAAACATCAAAAGGTTAATTTAGGATGTATTGTAACTAGCAGAAAATAGTACAAGGGCTTGTTTCCCATCATAGTTTAGCCTGAGTATCTGAGTTTTTAAGGAGTTTTTGCTGGTTTTCTAAAATTCAAGGGCTTTTCAAGTGCCCTTAAAAATGTAAATCAAATCTAAGGAGTTTTCAAGGAGTTTAAGGAGTAGCACGAACCCTGTTCATATGAAATTTACCCATATTCCCAACCTTTAAAAGAAATGAAAAATCCAATCTCTTTAAAAAATCATATTTTTAATAACTTTCACAGCTTGAACACGTAAAGCATACATGCACATATACATCAATGCATATAAGTAATAGAAATAGAGTAAAGGCACTACACTCATTCATCAAAATCTTATAGTAAAAGTGTATAAGAGTCAAATAGACATACAAGAAAACATGGTACTGGTAGACATAGATTGGTCTGATCCACTGTCATGAGAGTGTATGATGACGATAGTCACCGAATAGTAAGCAATGAAAGCAATAGTCCTTTTCACAGTTCCAGTCAGTGACCACGAATGATAGTCCCAAGTCGAGGTTCCCGTTGCATTTGCTATGCACAGCAACGTACGGGAACCTTGACTTGGAACTATTATTCGTGGTCACTGAACGGAACTGTGAAAAGGACTATTGTAAATTTTTTCAGGCTTCTATAATTGCAATTACTTTAATTGCTTACTATTCTGCTATGATCATCATCACACACAATGCACAATTAGAAACATTAGAGATGTATTGTTAGTCTTATATATCTACTCCATAGGTTTAGTGCCTTCACTCTATTACTATTAGTGATAAAGCACCTAAAACAGCCTTTCTCCATAAGTGTTGAAGTGAATTGCACTCTCACCTATTAACTATGACCTGAAGGACTACACTAATTGAGAAGGGCCTATAAGTTGGGAGAGGAATGTATTGCTTGTTTCTGTCCAAAAGTTTGATAACTATTAGACTATCTTTACAATAGTCTGGTATTAGTAACTAGTCTTACTTAAACCACAAGACATCTCATGGTGACACATTCAAGACCTTTGCCTTCTGATGCCCAATTTCTTTTATGACTGGTCCATACTTCATAAGGTGAAGCATGATGATTGTGAAGTGTAGAATGGTGGAATATATAAGTATAGAAAAATGGAAAATTTGCCATTGTTTCTAACTATAATATGCTAGAGCAAAACACTATATCCATAAAATAAAACAGCTTGTGTTCTTATTATTTTGGTTACTATTAGTCACTATCAAAGTTGTAACGAGGTATTTTTGTAATGAGGTTTCCTTTTGTATTTGATTATTCTGGTTGAGTGATATCCACTAAATAGAAACTATTAGTTAGTAACTATTTTGTTCTTATTTCATGGTTTTAGTGCTTTTAAATGCTGAAGTAATTATGTTGACAAACAACAAAAGAAAAAAAAACTTTTGAAATTTGTGTAAAAAGTAAGACATTTGACCATATTTATAAAGCACACACAACAAGATGTGGTTTACTAATATATCTGCCTCAGCAGCACTATTACAGCAATTCTCATCATTCTGTACAATCAATAGTTATGAGTTGTAAGTTCGTGCCAGGCCATGAACATCTTTCCATTACAATTTGCATTTTTCATTACAATTTACAAAAAAGGCCTTTCCAAGAGAATTGTACTGGGACCATTGGGCCAATTTTCCAAGAGGATTATATTGCAATAAATTGATAAAACATTGAGGCAAGAGAACACATCTCCCAAAAGGCATATATTGGTAAAACATTGAGGCAAGTGATAAGGTTCGTCTCCCAAGAGGATTGTTTTGGAAAAAATTATTAGGTAAGTAAATTAGGTATGTTTTTTGCAAAAAAAAACTAATTTTGCAAAAATCATCAAAACATAATAATAGCATAGTCAAGTTCCTAGGTTTAAGTAAGTTTTCAGTAATGTAGAATATTGAGAATTACTGTAAATATTATATTTTTTGGTATCTCATCTTTTTGGACTTTCACTACTGTTACTGCTGCTGTCACTGCTTGAGTCGTCACTTGAATCATCACTGCTACTAGAGTCACTACTGCCACTACTATTACTGTCGCTATCATCACTACTGCTGTTGCTATCCTTGGTGTCTTTCTTCTTGGGAGAAACGTTTTCTTTCTTGGTTTCTTCTGTTGATCTGAAAGAATAAAAGGTGTTAAAAGAAAAATGTATTAGTGAAATGCTAAATCAGATTCCCATACACATTAATAATTTATGAGGTCATCAGCAAATCAAGAAAATGTATTGGTGAAATGCTAAATCAGATTCCCATAAACATTAATAATTTATGAGGTCATCAGCAAATCAGCGAGTATAATTTGTACCATGTCACGGTGGCCAAAAAGACACCTGAAATCGACAAGGTTTGACTAACTTTTCCACTTTAACCTCAAAATTCTTGAAACTTCGCCAAAATACACAGGTCGATGTTCTTTACAACTTTTTTTTTTATTTTTTCTGATTTTTATTTTTTTTGACGGGAAAATGACGTCATAAAGTTGGCGCCAAAGACATAATTTGAGCTACAAAATTAGAAGATATGAATTTTTAAATACTTCGATTTCGGCCATTTTGTTCTATTTTTAGTAACAAAATCATATCTTTTGATTTTATTGTGCAAAATATGTATTTTCTTTTAATTGTAGATCCTTTTATAAAGATCTTTCGAATGATGTCGAATCATTTTGGTCATAGAATAAAATTGAAATTTTGGCGCCAAACTATATGACGTCAATTTCCCGCCAAAAAAATAAAAATCGGACAAAATAAAAAGAACAAGTTGTAAAGAACATTGACCTGTGTATTTTGGCGAAGTTTCAAGAATTTTGATGTTGAAATAGAACAGTTAGTCAAACCTTGTTGATTTCAGGTATCTTTTTGGCCACCCTGATGTGTAGTAGCTTGAAACCCCGTAAAACACTGTTTACATTACTTTGAAATCTACTCTTTCAACTCTTGAAAGACAAAAGAAAGACAAAAGAAAACAGCAACCTATATTTTCCTTAAAAAACATAGTTATACAAAAGAGAACAATTATATTAATAGTAGATGAATATTAAAATGTATTTTGATTTCACGCTGTTTGTAAACTACTGCCTTCTGATTTCAAAATCCTTCACAGTTTTAAAGCACTTTTAGACTAACATATTATACTGACTAATCGAAGACCCCGGCCAGCTATTAATACAAAATGTGTATGGGAAGTTGTTTAAAGGATTCCAATTCGGACTTGACGGATTTCAAAGTCCTAGCAATTCGTTCCAGTCTGAGGCTTGGCCTGGGACTGGAATGAATTGCCCAGACTTTAATATCCTGTCAAGTCCTCATTGCCGGCCTTTAAACATTTGATAAAATCAATTTCAGAGTTGGAAGTCTTAATCGTATGTTGATCATGATCATGTTGTTAGCAATAAAATGGTTATTTAACCATAAAGCTTGCTTGTGAAACAGCTAAAAAGACAAACCTTGATTTTGGAGGACGATTTGCTAGTTTGGCATCATCTTTTTGTCTTGCTGATTCATTAGCAGGTCTGGCAGGACTCCTTGATGGCTGACGCTGTCTTTCTGGACTTCTTCTTGGGAATGATTGACGCCTCGATGGACTTTGTCGACCCATAGAAGGATATCTTTGGATGGGACTTCTACTTCGTCTTGGACTGCGACTGCGTGATCTTCTATAACCTTGAGGAGGCAACAGTCTCTGTTCTGGACTGCGTTGTCTATTTCTTCTCCATTGTCCAGAAGGTGATCTATTTCTGTTAATTCTAGGTGAGGGGGAGCGACCTTGCCATCGGTTAGGAGGAGATGATCTTCTGTTGTATTGTGGGGGGCTTCTTCTTTGGTTTCTATTCTGTGGTGGGCTCCATCTTGGACTGGGGCGTCTTTGTGAAGGGCTCCAGCCTGGGCTTCTTGGCCTTCTTACTGGAGAGCTGGCATTTCTAGAGTTTCTTCTTGGTGAGTATTCTTGTTGTGGCTTTCCTCTGGGTGAGATGTTCTGTTGTCTTTGTGGCTTCCTGGGAGGTGATGAACTTGGACCTTGTGGATGTGAGTTTCGTCTTTGTGGTGACATATTCTTTGTGGTTTTGTTGTCCACACTGCTTTGTGAATCTCTTTTGGAAGGTGCTTTCTTTTGACTGGAATCACTTTCATCTGAGCTACCTGAACTTGATTCTGAGGATGAGCTGGATTCATCTGAGCTTTCAGATGATGAATTTGAATCTGATTCAGACTCTGACTCAACTTTAGAAACTTTTTCTTCCTTGGTTTTTGGTGCCTCCTTTGTAGTTGGTGGCTTGGGCGATCTCTTGTCAGGGCTTTCTCTCAATCTCTCATTGGCTTTTTTATCTTCTTCTTGCTGATGATGAATTCTATCAGGTGATGGTGATGGTTTAAGGGATCTTGGTGGTTGTCTGCTCATCTCCTCTCTATCAACATCACTAGCATGCATTCTTCTTGGCGAGCCTCTCTTGCCAGATCTAGAACGACCTTCGTGGTCACTTGAGCGTCTTCTCTGTTGTTCAGGAGTTCTTTGTACCTGCAGTTTTCTGGGAGAACGACCTTCATGGTCACTTGAGCGTCTTCTCTGTTGTTCGGGAGTTATTTGTACCTGCAGTTTTCTGGGAGAACGACCTTCATGGTCACTTGAGCGTCTTCTCTGTTGTTCGGGAGTTCTTTGTACCTGCAGTTTTCTGGGAGAACGACCTTCGTGGTCACTTGAGCGTCTTCTCTGTTGTTCAGGAGATCTTTGTACCTGTATTTTTCTGGGAGAAATGGGTGATTTAGACTCATGTCTTCTAGAATTATATTTCCTTGGAGAACCAGGAGATCTGGATGTAGGATTTCTAATTGGTAATTTTCTTGGTGAATCTGGCGATCTTGACACATGATTTCTAGATTGTTTTCTTGATAAATTAGGAGATCTAGATTCATGGTTTTTAGAGGGTACTGTCCTTGACTGTGGAGATCTTGAATGCAATGGAGATTTCTGTTGCCTACTCTGAGCTCTTGGAGACCTTGAATCACTGTTTTTTGACCTAATATTTCTTGGAGAACTGGGAGAATATCTATCTTGGTTTCTAGATGGCACCCGTCTTGGAGGACTAGGAGAGTACTTCCTTCTGGGTGGTGAAGGTGAATGATGCTGTCTTGACGAAGATCTTGGTTTACGTTCTTCAGATTGTTGCCTTTTCTCAATAGCATGTTGGTTTCTTGACTGTCTTTTTTTGGGAGATTTCGGAGAGTGTGCTCTCTGATCTCTTGAACTTTGATTGTCTTCAGAATGACGGCTTTGTCTTTGTTGTCTTTCATTTGATCGATCTCTTCTCTCTTCTCTTTCTTCAACTCTAGATGGTTCAATGTCTGAAGGAGGGCTTCTATTTCTATTTCGAGATGACACAGACGGTTCAACTGGTGGTGATTTTCTACCTTTCTGTTTGAGAGTCTGTCTAGGTGGAGATTGCTCATCTTCACTTGAGCTTGGAGATCTTTGTTGTCTTGATTTCTTTTTTTCTCCAGCACTCTCTTTGTGCTTTCTCTTCTTCTTGGTTTTCTGCTCATTACTTTCATCACCTGCCATCCTGCAATAGAGTTAACAAGTGATTGCTTGTCAATTTACAATGCATGCTTCTTGTAAGTAAACAGAAAGAAATGAGTTTTATGAGCATATCAACTTGCTACAAAAACAACCTTCACAACCACCACCACAAACAAACACACTAAACCACTACCAACACAACAATAAAAACAACTACAATAATTTATGACCACTATAAAACAGCAATATCCATAACAGCAATCACAAGAAACAACCACACTTTCAGGGTCCGAAAGTAACTTTTGACACAGGTTGTCCTGTGGACAACCATGTTTGAGAATTTAGGCGTCCAGAGGAAAATTTGGTCGTCCCCACCAAAAAAAAATTAAATTAATTTATAAATGAAAAAGGTTATTCAAACACCATGCTAGTTAAAAAATCTTAACAATGTATTTATCTGGTTGGATTACGCCATTGTTTTTGAATACCACGAGGAATTTCGAACGAGAAGAGCCGAAAAATGGTTGGTCAGCGGCAAAATGCCCACAGCAGTCACCTTGGCCAGCAGTAAAACAAGATGGCGGAAAAACAAGACGGTGGAAAAACAAGATGACGGGCGATTCGACGAAGAATGCTATGTGACGCTGTTTTTCTTTTATCTTGCAGTTTTTGAAGTTCAAAACAGGAAAAAAAAACCTGAGATCAATTTTAGGAAATCTTCAAGTCCTTTGCTTCAAAAAAAAACATTTTGGCAAAAATCTAGGTCGTCAGCTGGACAACCATTTTCGAAAATCCAAGCGTTTATGGAAAATTCTAGTCGTCCCTGACGACCGGACGACCATTAATTTCGGACCCTGACTTTAAATAACTAACTTTAAGAAACCAACTATAACATCTATTAAATCACACAACAACAATTATGAGAACTATTGCAACTACCAATTCCATTACTAACATTCCCACTTAAATCATCACAACAGAAACAACAGCTAAAACAAACCAAACAATATCAAAACACTTAGTTTGTCATACATCTGTAATGTCTTTTGTATGTTGCTTTTCCTAGGTGGACTTGGACTTGTAGATTGTTTCCTACTTTTCTTCTTCTGTTTGGTTTTCTTTTCCTCTTTTTCACTTTTGTCCTTTCTTGATCTGAATGTCAAATTATTACATTCCAAGCTTAGTTAAAATAAATATAGTACAGCAGTTTTGATCAAGTGAATATACACCTGTTTTCATAATTGTTGTTGAAAAGAGAAATAGTAAATAGTAAAACATTGTTAGGAATAATAATGACTGTATAAAATCCAAAAATTAAGTAAGGAAAACAAAAGTGGTCAACACAATGAACAACAATTTGATTCTAAAAATACATCAATAAAGGAGTAGCTATTGCTCATTTACCTTTTCTTTCCACTATCATCTTCATGTTTTCTTTTTGGTTTCCTTTCAGGGCTTTCAGATGGTGATCTCCTGTTATAGACAACACTTAATAAATTAAATAAATACACACTTTCCAAGAAACGCTGGCACAAGTGAGGTGAATACCCTGGAAGATGGTAGCACAAGGGATCAAAGGTGGACTATATGCCTACTAAACCAGAACATAGGGACTGAAGATGCCAATTATGAATATACTGAATGGCGTTTGTCAGACACATAAATGGTAGACATTGCCTAGGGAGACCCAGCCCTTCAAAAATTACAAAAATTGCTTTTTGATTGAGCAAGAAGTCATTATTACCAACCCCCCTCCCCCAACCATTTAAAAAAAAAACCAGACAATACAATTAGATGTGGTTGAAAACGGAAACAAATATCGAAGAATCAACCTACTTTTCTCTCTTTTTGTTTCTTTCTTTGTCTTTTTTATGTTTGCTAGATTTCCTTTTAGGACTTTCTGATGAAGCTGACCTATAAGAAAACATTACTGAATTAATAGTGATCATCTAGCACATCTACCAATAAACTTTGACAAAACAAACTTTGGCACAACTGTGATAAAATCATTTTATAGCACTGCTGAAATTCTGCTACTCCCCTCATCCCTCCTTGGCAATGTTAAGAAGCGAGTCATTGTTTAGTGCTTAGAGAGTCGTGATAGTCTAGTGCTAAGTGGATAGGATTCTGGGGCTACTGGTCTGGGTTTTTATCACAACTGGGATAAAATCATTTTTGAGCTGCTAAAATTCTGCTACTCCTCACATCTCCCTTGGCAATATTGAGGAGGGATTAATTGTTTGGTGCTTATGTGGTTGACCTATCAATGCAACAACCTGCAATGTGGATATGCAATTTTGCACTCCTCAAATTATCTGCAAAATTTTACCAAATTTGATGATTTTC
>JAUPMH010147563.1:0-14121 GCA_032270665.1 Metridium farcimen
ATTTTAAGCAAAAAAGTAAAACATTTGTAGAGATTCTATTGTTCATATTCTCGATCGTGATTGGATAATTATGCTTTGGTGGCCCCGGTTTCAGTGTCACACTGCAATCCAGCGGTCTGCAGATCCAGCCAACTTCACCATTTTATCTTTTTTATCAAATATTCTTTTGATGTTAACAAAAAAATATTACATGTGAAGTATATTGTTATTTAGTTGTAATGAAAAGAAATAATATGTAAAAAAAAAAAAACTATAGTTAAAAATAAGAAAATTAATGAAATGCGGTATTCCTGTGTTTGTTTTGCTCGATTGGAACTCTGGGATCTTCGAGGAACGCCTGGTAGTTTCTTGCACTTTAACAACAATTTCAGCCATGGGCAGTTGTTTTCTTTAAAAAAAATGGTTTTCGTTTGATTTTCTTTACTAAATTGACGTAGTTTTGTAGATTAATAATGTCTACATGTCGAGTAATATCTAGAGCGAATTCGTTAGCCCTTCAAGGGTATCGCCATGCCTGCCATGTTATGCTACATACAGATATACCTGAAGAGATCAAATTATTTGGATATCATCCGATAAAGCATTCTGCTTTGGTGAGTATAGTAATAATAACAATAAGCAGTACTTTTTTATATAATTACAGTACTTATTTATTATAATTTTTAATAGTTTTCTACAATAACACTTATAAGACAAATATAAAATATAAGACACTCGAGAAGTGCTGTGATGAACTCCGCTTTACATTGTGCTTCTCTTACACTTCTCTTGTATATTGACAACCCTATGAAGCTAATAATTTTATAGATTAATATTTAGCACACAACTCTGCTCACACATGTTCATTTTTTGCGTCGGGAGGAAAACCGGATAACCCGGAGAAAAACCCTTGTGGCAGAGAAGAACACATATCACAAACTAAACTCACTTATAATTCATGCCCGAGTCGGGACTCAAACCTGGACCACAGTGATGAGAGGTGTGCGGCAAACCTCTATGCCACCCATACCACCCACTATATATATACCATTTTCATCATTTTCAATTATTATTATATATAAAATAAGAGAGAAAGCTTACAAATGTTTCTTAAGTCACTACCATGGAGTAATAACAAAAGAAACAACAACAACAATTTAAGGTTGGAGTTCCAACTCCATGTGTTATTGTATTGTTCTACTAAGATCTTGCCTTGAATCTATTGTTTTATGCATATTTTGTGCTCATTCTATTTTAATAGATGCAGGAAAGTTATTGTTTATTTTTATATTATTCATTTAAAAATAAATAAATTAATTAGTCACTTTTTTAACTTCTCAATCTTCTAGCTAGACATGTGTGCCCCCCTACTAATCGGGGAGACTCAGACACAGCTCCTACCTCTATGTTAAATAGTTTGGTACACAACTCGGCTCACATGGTCATTTTTGTATTTTTTATCAGATGCAGTTTCGTTTTGATGGATTGCTTGGTTTTCCCGGTGGCTTTGTTGATGAGAAAGAAAGTCTTGAAGATGCTGTCAACAGAGAAGTGAAGGAAGAAATGGGAAGAACAACAACACCAGTCCATATTACATCTGATAACTATGTTATTACACACACATTTGAACAAGTTATTGCCGAATTACAAATCAACAAACGTCTTTGTCTGCACTTTTTTGTGAAGAAAGTTTCTGTTGAGCAGTTTTTGGAACTTGAAACAAGATCAAATAACATGCCACATCTTGGGTTTGAGGTAATGATTTGGTTTGTTCTTTCTGTGTTTTGGTAGATTTTAGTCAATATGTTTGTGGCAGTTGTTCTAAACGACAGTACATCTAAGATGGTTTCAGGAACTTTCTATCTATGGTCCAACAATTATTGTTGCAATGTCTCTCCGCATCGGTCTCTTCCATATGGTTTGCTCACACTCACACTCACTACATTTACTATTTTATAATATCAACAACTACACTCAACTCACATGTTGATTTTTGCTGAAGGAGCAAAACTGTAAATCCCTCATAGCATATGACATCAACACATTGAAGAATGAATGGTCTGATCCCAGGTGTAATCAATGTAGATGATGTATGATTGTCCAGGTTTGTGTAGTCTTGAGAAAGACTGATGGTGTTGATGTCTGACGTTCCTTTACTCTGAAGATATCTTCCACTCAGGTTGTAGAAATGTCAGACATCAACACTGTCAGTCTTTCTAAAGACTACACCACCCCGGACGATCATGCCTCATCTACAAACCCAACTCACATATACTCCATGCTTGAGTAGGACGTTGAACCTGGACCACAGGGTTGAGAGTTGAGTGGTGAGAGGTTTACAGTGCAACTACTGACATCGGGCCACCCAAACAAATTCCAAAATAAATAGTTTTTGAGATCAAACTAAAAAATTGTAGAGGGTTCTGACAGGCTAAGATGTTTCTTATTCAATCTTGAACTATTCCGTTCACATATGATGAAAATTATTATTATTATTATTTTAAGCAAAAAAATCAAATATTTGTAGAGATTCTATTGTTCATATTCTCGATCGTGAGTATATAATTATGTTTTGGTGGCCCTGGTTTCAGTAGTCGCACTGTAATCACTGGGCCACCCATCTCTTCCTCAACCAGAATGTATACTAACATTTTGTACATTATAGGTCCTTGGTACAGTAAGGTGTCCTATTTATACTCTAAGAGACAAAGAAAGTGGATTTCCTGCATTTTTAAAACACAATTTTGTTGGTAACGCAAGAGAACAACTTCTTACTGGAATAGCAAGAGCAAGTCTTTTGACTTTAGAGGAAATACATCAAGCAATTGCAAAGAGTGAAGTAGAAATAGACTTATCAATAGCAAATCTTTGAAATAATGTGTATTTTAATTTTAATTTAAATATTTGTTCGGGCATATTATTCGAATTAAGAATGTGATAACGAGAAGCCATTTTTTTATTTTAAACATTTTATTAGTAAAGTGATATTTAGTCATCATCCGATAACCATCATCAGAAATACATTGATTATGTGTTAACATGCAAATATATAGTAAAATGTTTAAAAAACGGCTTCTCGTTATCACATTCTTAATTAGATTTATTTAGTAGTTGCATGTATTTTCATTTTTACATATATTTTTAACAAACCTTTTGACGGTTCGAATCGGACAACCTCAGCCACGATAGCGTATAATACATTCTTTACAATTTGACTACAGCCCGTGGAATTTTGAAGTATTTCAATTAGCTTCAGTTGTTTGATAATGTGCACATATTGTGATGAGGCACAAACACGATATCTGTGTAATAAATTAAGTTGCTCCATTGGTATTAGAATTCAAAACAGTCCCTACTTTTACGCGAAAACTCTGAGGAAGCGAGTTGAAGTCGATCGAAAGAATTCTCGTCAGTTAATCCTCTCCTCATTCTCTCGCGGCCAGAATCTCGTTCAACTCGCTTCCTCATAGTTTTCGCGTAAAAGTCAGGGACTGTTTTGCAGTCTACATTGGTATAGTTCTCATGTAGTGGCTACTAGTCACTATCAAAAACAACTGGAATTATAGTAATAACAAGGAATTGTTCACAAAGTTTATCTGGTTGAGTGATACTAACTAAATACATGGCCACTAAATAAACACTTATGTAGAAACGGCAGTTTGGGCTTATTCCATGGTTTTAGTATTTGTGCTCTAGGCTGGCTTTGATACTACCTTCTCCTCATATCTCGCTTCTTCGTTTGTCGAAAACTTGGATACAACTCTTGTTCAGTTTCTTAACCATTCCACTGTTTTCCATGTATGTACACTGCTTATTCCAAAGATCGTTGTCGCCCCTAGAGCAACAACCATCAAGCCAAGACCGAAATGAATGCTGGTTTTGTGCTGGTAATAATATATTGAAATTACACTTCATGTTATCAACAAAATTGACTGTAATACAGTAACAAGCACGTGAACTGATGCTCACATTTTGTTGTAAGTTCGAATTCTTTAGAAAATAAGTCTGATTTCAATACATTAGCAGCACAAAAGCTGAGCATTCATTTCGGTCTTGGCTTGATGCTAGCCTGCGTAACGGCTTTCAGGCCTGTTGCTTAAACAAGATGCGACATCGGTTTTTTTTTAATAAGTGTATATTTAGACGTTTCAACTACTTTAGCGAGGGAATATTAGACCTTACTGACTGGCCTCAATGCTTCCCCAATTTACGAAATTCTTTTTTAATTGTTTTTGCCGAACTAAAATATTATTTCCCTGAAATATTGTATCGGGAAAACACTGGTGAATATATAGTCTATTTGTATCAATTTATATTCCTTGAAATCATTTATTTCCTTAATAATAGCTTGTGTAGAGCTGTCCCCATCCCTCCCCCCTACGGGAAGGTACAGGCTACATGATAAAAACTCGCTGAACATAGTTTTTCTTTATTTGATACTCTAACAAGGAAAAATATCATGCAAAGACTTCGATATCTTTTCAGGAAAAATTGGGGGATAAAGTCTTCACGACCAATGAAATTTGACGGATTTGAAAACTTGCACGAGTTCGTGTAGACGCGGCTCAAAAAGTTGTTTTCTTCAAATCCTTGCGGTGAATCATTATTTGATCCTCTAACAATGAAAAAATATCATGCAATGACTTCGATATCTTTTTAGGAAAAATTGGGGGATAAAATCTTGACGAGCAATGAAATTTGACGGATTTGAAAACTTGCACGAGTTCGTGTGGACGCGGCTCAAAAAGTTGTTTTCTTCAAATCCTTGCGGTCACTATCATTTTGCGTGAATCAGTTCAAAAGCTGTGTGGTCTTTCATAACTACTCATTTCCTCTAAGCAGTGATTACTTCCTTAGCTTATAAACATGTAATATCAAGACGATTATCTCTGTAGTACAATACACAAAAAGACTTTACTTCCTTAATCTTATCTTTTATCAAAACGTTTTCACAGGTCATCGCTTTTGTCGCGTTAGACTCGATTGTAATATCCGTTGGCTTGGCTTACGTTAACGCTCGCAAGCACGTACATTTTACGTAACAAACGCATGGACAATATCCTGTTTTTGTTATGGTGTTTTTGTTTTGCTTAGTCATACAAAGTCTCTTTTTGTTTTTCAAGTTTTGTCGTGTTTTAATGTGCAGAAGTGTTTATTTAGCGCAGTTCATGAAAAAAAAAATGAAAAAAATCAATCTTTGTAACAAGATAGTTTATAGGAGTAAAAGCAAGACGAAGGGCTAAAGCTCGAAACGTCAGTAAAGTTAAGTCAACATTTTTTAAGGTGTTACAAATTTCATTATAATACCTACCAAAGGAGTTTAATTAACTTGCCAAACACAATGTCACTTCTTCTTTCTTCATATTATCAATTTGTAAAATGTATTGCAAACTTATGGTACTAAATACTAGTCTATGTATGTCTATATAATTGCCTAAACAGCTTCTTTAGCAAACAATTTGGATAATGTAAATCGCTCCTGTTTTGAAGGAATGTGCCTTGAAGATTATGGCTATTTTAAAGTATTTCCATTATCGTATTAAAGTATATATGAACAACCCTCCTCTTAAAATACTGACTTTTGACATCTTGATTTTCAATAAACTTGCCAGTGAGATAAAAGTGTCTTTTTTACTCAATAACTCACCATTTATTACGTACATTTAAAAAGAACTATTCCTAAAAGTATTTGTGCTCTGGATTAGTACAATTTACAATGTTCTTCTTCTATAAACTACAAGTTCTTACTACATGTATAGAGCGCTAACACTATATCCATGAAATAAAATTGCTAATGTGTAAAAGTTCTTATTTATAGTGACTATTAGTCTCTATCAAAGACAAGTACACTGATTTTTCGTCGTTCCTGAAAAAATAGTAAGCATATTACATGGTGTTACCTGTTGGTAGTTAGTACTACTAACTACACTATATATACTAGACTAGAGTGGCCTTCATTAATCCGTGACTTAACTAAATGTAAAACTTAGAATGCAAACGCAGAAAGCCGGAAAGAAAAACAGGACTCCAATGACGATCACTGAATTTCAGTGTTATAAAAGTCACTGCAGTTTCTTGTGTTTTTATCTTTAGAATAATTGATTGTTATGATCGAGTTAATTTATTGTATGACACACATAATATTGTCTCCGTCTTTGCTTTGTAGAGTGAGGTCATTAAACCCTTGAAATAGATATAAGACTAACACTCTTTAGTATACCCTAATTCCATTGTTTTCTTTTGAGTCTATTTGACTATTACACTTTAGCAAGCAATTTCTATTTCACGGGTTAAATGCCTTCACTCTATCTATTACGCACTACTACAAACTAGTTAGTCAAACTAGTCAGTCTACTTAGTCTTTTACGGTTATCGGTTGAAGAAATAATTGTTAGGCCATCTATTTAGATGGTAAATATCCTTAACTAACTTTGTGATGAACTGCATCTGTTTGGACCTGAAAAAATGGAACAGGCTCTAGGTCTTAATTAGAATCATGATTGAATAAATAATTGTTGGACTGTGGCTCCCTTTATGAGTGGGCAACCATTTATGTCCTGATGAGCGACTGGCTGGGGAACGAGTAACTGCTCAGTTTCGGTGTGTGGAAAAAGCTTTTTTTTCTTTTTTTTAAAAAGCCCTAAGCTCTTTTCAACATAACTTTTGCACCTATGTGGATGCGGTGATGTCAAATTACGATAGCTTATATTCTATGATGCATTTAATAATAATAATAATAATTTTATATAGAGTCCTTGAAAGCGCATCTAATAAAGTCTCGATGCTTTTAATAACAAAAAAGAGCAGACAGATAAACAGGTTACAATATAAGTAAATAAAGAATATAGTTCAAAAACTCCTGTTATAAAGGAAAGTCTTTAAAAAAGGCTTCTACTTCGACGAAGGGCTAAAGCTCGAAACGTCAGTAAAGTTAAGTTAACATTTTTTACGGTCTTACAAATTTCATTCTATTACCTATCATTGGAAAAAGGTTGCACGATGAGTTGGTTTATCTCCCTAAATATAAATCAAGTTGCTGTGTTTTCAAACTCCGTGACTGGACATGCATTCCATTTCTTTACAAAAAGTACTTCTCATCAATTAAAAGTGACCTATAATTAACCGATGCAATACTGCACTCAAATTAACCATGATCGGCTTTGTTTGAGCACAAAGAACGAACGTGCTAATAAATAGCAAGAGTGTCGGCTTTCTTTGAATGGTCTCTGATTTAATCAACCTGGCTGTTTTCCATTGATTGCTTGCCGGTGAATAATTTACCGTATTTTACTCGTTAATCTGTACATAATGTAGTTATTTGTCCCGTTAGTGGGTGGTATTTTACCCCCTTTAGGGTGTGGAAGGAAGTACAGACCCATAATTACAAACCAAAGTCTTTTCAATTTCGTTATCGTAATTAACATCTGAGATAATTGCTTCTGATCCCGTCTATGATTGTTTTTATTCTACAAGTTTTAGTATAGTTAACAATAGTCTATAAGCAGTATGGCTTTAGCAGTTTCACGTTATGTATAGCTTTATAGAGGCAAGTTTTTTCAGTTACGCTTTGATTTAAAAGGTAAACGCTCACGAATAATGCGAAAAGCAAAGAGTCAACAAACAGATTGAAAGATTCAAGTGGAAAACCTCTTGACTATGTCATCACGACCACCACGTCTTTCGCTGCCGAGATTCACCGCAAATTTCCTTCAAACCCTGTAGTAAAAGATCGATAAAGTCATTTACTTTTAAATATGTTGACATAGTTTGAGTGTTATTCCTGTTTACGATGGTTTTAGGCTGATTATCTTGGTTATAAACCCATGTGTTTGATGCAAGCGTTCGTTGTTACATCCCTACTGGTCAAGCCAATCATACAAGCATCCCGGCAATTTCCTTTCTAAACAAATAACCGACCCAAGCTCTTGGTGGTGCTAAAGCGGCCCGCTACGTAAGAGACATTATTAATGAGCACAGATCAACATTAATTGATCAATTGAGAAACGATCATAAGAGTCTCATTGAAGGATTAATAAACATTCACAGCTAACTGTCACATACTTCACAGCTTAGTACACCATCCTAAACACTGCAAATAAGCCACAATAAGAGATGACCGCTTAAGATAGTCATACCAAAGGACAATCGAAAATTACGGAGTTTCTAATCACGGCTTGTCTGAGACGTCATTGGTAACAGTGATACTCTGGTCGGCCTTGTGTAATCGATCCTTGTTGATGTCAATTGAGTGTTGATATGTGTGATATTGAGAGTCAAGGGGCTTATTGCAATTCGCAATAAAAGGCGATAAGTCACTCTGTGCAGTGTCATCGTATTTATGTTAATGTATACAACAACGTTTGACTCTTGGACATGAAGTCTAAAGTGTTGACTATCGTAACTGTTCTGTTCGTCATCACAGCGCACTCGCGGGCATCTTGGTTGTAAGTTGAATAGTTTAGCAACTCCTCTCGTCTTTTCTTGTGATATTTTTATCATTTTATTTCTTGTCCTTCGTGCTACAGATGGATGGGTGTCGCTTCACTAGGGACAAGAACGTCTTCAGTTACTCCTAGTTGTAACAATGTACCAGGACTTTCGACGCAACAACTTAGGATGTGTGAAATGAAACCGGACGTTATTCCAAGCGTAAGTCAAGGTGCAGAAATCGGAATCAAAGAATGTAAGCAGCAGTTTTTGTTCGAAAGATGGAACTGTACAACTTCTAAAGATCCAACTGTATTTGGTCGTGTATTGGATATTGGTGAGTATGTTGTGACTGTCGTTGTAAGGTGTGGTTAAAACTGACAATCGTTGTACTTTTCAGGTAGTAAAGAAGCAGCTTTCGTTCATGCTATTACCTCAGCTGGTGTTGTACATGCAGTCAGCCAAACGTGTAGTAAAGGCAATCTATCAGAGTGTATATGTCGTACCAAACACGGTAGTAACAGCCCTAGAAGTAGCTGGGATATCTCAGGCTGTACAAATAATGTAAAATATGCGATGTGGCTCTCCAAGACGTTTGTAGACGCACCAGAGAAAGTCGATCGACGAAAACGCTCCAGTATCCATCGAGAGCGTGCTTTGATGAATTTACACAACAACGAAGCTGGACGCGAGGTTAGTTTTACAAGCTTATCGCTAGTAGCATGACTGATCGTTAGATCAATAGCACATGGTAATATCTCTCTACTATTGAAGCTTGTGTAGTGTATACTATATGTAATGTAATAGATATAGGGAATGTGTTGACCTATCTCTAGTGTTTTATTTTGATTCGGCGTTTTCTAAAATAGTCTAAACAATCGTCCCTGCCTAATCAAGAATGTCTGTACCATTTCCCAGGACCCTTTCAGATAGTACATATTGGCTGGCTTATAATCTAAGAATTTCAACTGGCAATTCTCTATGCACTAATCTGTAAAATGACTCGTAGTTTAGTATGATTAATGAACATGCTGTAGTAATTGATTTGATGACCGGATAGATCACATACTGCTCGTTAAAGTCGTCTTGACGGCTGAACTCTTCATCGATGTTTCTACCGATAAAGTCAAGTGCTTTATGCTCCTTTAAACAAACTCAAGTTATTTCAGTATCGATACCATTCTGTCTAAACGCACTCCAAAAAACTTACACATTCATGAATGGTCAGAAAAGCAGCAGTAGTTTCCATTTTGTCTGGCAAATTTTCCCCTGTTATTCTGCTAGCAAGCTGGAAGACGTTTCGTGAGAGTTTAGAATGCCTACAACATGTTTTTGATTATGCGCATATTTGTATTTATACCGGAACAGCCCAAAGTCTGTTTGGAAACTTTTTTGTTTAATATACTCATCATAAGTACGAAATTAGCCACTCGTTTACATAGCTATCAAGAACGTCAACAATCTAATTGGAATACCCGTCAACTATCAAAAGAAGATCGAAAACTTCTGGAAAAATAGCACCGAGAGGATTTAATCCAGCAGATTGAGCTTATTTCGCGCGCGACAGTTTAACAAACTACGGCCTTACCATACTGTGTAAAACGGAGTCAATTTTGTTTTAACAGAGATCCAGATTTAGTTTCTAATGTACTATTCAAATGGTTGTACAGTTCCTTATCGAATTTATGCCACCAACGTAGGAAACTAACACAAATCTCGCTGTCGAATAAATGCAGCTTAACACTGTTTTTTTCCATTTTTGAAAAAAAAGGAGTAAAAATCCTGCTTAAACACAGTTTTACAAGTGGAAATTAAACTCAGCAGAATTGATCGGAAGCAACTTCCACGTACTCAGTAGATAAAATTAAAACGCAGTGCTCCGAGGAAAGAAGGAAGATTTGTCTGTTAGTTTTGATAGCTTTTGTCAGTGTTGTATTTTTTTGTACAGAATAGAATCAGTTCCAGCATGTGAGTTAAGGGCCACAAGGATTAGATCTGATAAAATATTTTGAGATAGTAAATCACGCAATCGATAGCTATGGGATAAAACTTTATGTTTCAAAAACCTTGCTTTCCTTAACACAAATTGTATTAGTCAGTCCCAAGAATAATGTTGGGAAAAATGCACTAAAAACTGAATGGCGGAAGAAACTGCGATTTATTTGACAAGCAATTCGTGATCTAATTTTTTTTTCAAAACATTTTGATTCAGTTTTTCAGTTACGTAGATTTGTATCTTTGGTCGCCGAGTGAAGCTGATATCGTGTCTTCATTAATTCAATTTTTTCGCAAAGATTTTGTTTATTTTGAAGTCTGGAAGTTTTCAATTAAGTTGCGGGTAGCGGGACAATTAAAAGTCTGTTTATTTATTAGTAAATATTTAGGAAAATCCACCTCATAATGAGTATATATCCATAGCAAACACTCGATAACAGATATTTGTGGGTTAGCAATTACCAAATTACGCAGCATGATCGGCCCGCTATACTTGGCATTGAACGAAGCGCCTGCTGTTCAATTCAGCACTGCATCAACATTAACTTTTCATCGAGTCTACGATATAGCCCTGAATAGTTGGCCATCCTTTGGGAGTGGGGCTAGGGTTAGCTCAAAGTGCAACTATCAAATCGAAACAAAATACAAAATGATGAGTTTTTGAATAGTTCTGCAGATGTGCTTGACATTCCGTTCCCAGTTTGATAGCTTTAAACGCCCTCCATGATTCCATTCCTGGTTGAAATCATGATTACTGTAATACGACACATATTGACATGATGTTTGACTTAATATAGAGACAACTTGCACTGCAAGGCATCTATGTATATCGCTGCTTTTAATTAGAAAACCAAGAAATCTGAGAAGTAGTGTTTTTCTTCGGGTTTCTTCCAGACCTTCAAGTACAATTTGCAAAATTTCTACAAAGTCACGAATGATGAAAATCATGAAAAACAAAATCATTACACACTTCATATCTGTAATTCTCAGTGCTTTTGCTATCTTGTTGTCTTTCAGAACTATTTGTCTCGTCTCGTGACAGTCTTTTGGAGTCTTTAAGGTTTATTCTTTTCCACCTTCTTATCATTCATTTTAAATCGCAAATACTAGATAATTAAATAGTCATTTTCATGTTTAATATATCAGGTACTACCATTTCGTCTGTTGAAGTAAAAGCAGTGTTTGTTAATGAAGGAAAGGTACAGGAAAATGTACAATTTCTAATGATTTGAAAGGCGCTCTAACCATCGAATGTAACTCAGTTCGTACAATCCTTTGATGTAGTTTGCACATGGTACAGACTTATCAAAAGATATAGCGTGTTCTGCTGTTTAGACATGTAATTAAAGGACAATTTCACTCACATGTTTATTATAGCAATATCGCCATCTTCAACATCGTTTTTTAAAGTTCATTTTACATGGGCGATTTCATATTGATGTTACTTGAGGGAGTACATTGCAACGATATTATATTTTTTCATATATTTTTTATATATTTTTTTATCGTCAAAAATGGGCAATAATGACGTATTTATTCAAGACTAAATTGATAAAGCTACACGATACCTAATAACTACATTAATGACTACACAAACGTGTTTTTAAAAGCACTTGACACAAGTTCTACCCTGGGTGTTTAAGGTTTGAGGATTTCCAAAAGTCTACTAAAAGACTTATTACCAGTCGTAAACGCAAACAAGATTACATATTTTGATGCGGAAATCAAACATGACCTGATTTATTAGTTTTTACCTTGATCGATATCCTAATCGCCCACATAAACTGCACTATCCGTGTTTAATGATTGTACCGGCAGGAATTGCTATGACTATGTCGATGAACATGGTAGTTCCTTTGATAACAGTTGTGTGGGCGATATCTCGCCAGAAAGAACTCGTATAAGTTTTGACTTCTTTATTGAGAATTTCTTCGTTGCAAAATAGATTAGTTTGTGGTTTTCCTGTTTACCTTATTCTTTCAACTATTTCGACTTTTTTCACTGAGGTTTTTCATATTTTTAGAATTGTAAGATGAAGACTTGTCTGTACTGACTAGTAGTCGAAACACTAGTCGTGGTTCAAACTAATACGACCGATTCGTGAAATACAAACCCGTTTCTTATCGCATATTCACGCTAGACAAACTCTATCATTTCATTGAAACACTAATTTATAGAAAACAAGAATAAAAAAGTTGTATTTGTGAACGAGACAGCAAAAGATATATGAGTGACAATCATTTTTACCAAGGCGATGCAATCGGTCTCTCAATTCTCGAGGATAAGTGCAAACTTAGTACTACTGAGTACCAAGTATTCTTAATATATTATTTGTGTCCCTAAATAATAAACAACTCACTTGACTCAAACAAAATCACAACAGCATCGTTGTGGACAACAACTCGAATAAAGAAAATTATTATTTTGTATCGTACCCTAAAAAGGAGTGCGAAAACTCAAGTCGTTTGTCAGAGTATACTAAAAACCTCAACTTTTACACTGAAAACAAGACTGATTGTACCTATACTGACGTTTGAACGTTAATCCTTCGTCGGATTGCATTTTCAGAGATATAATATTCACCTTTTTACTTTTAATCAGCAAAAGACTGTCTGTGAACTATGAACATTTTAAGTCAGTTTTGAGTTTCTTGTCCAAGTTCGTGAATGTTCGTGAAATAGGGGCAAGGCTATGTTATTGATGTCAACAAAAACTCTCTCGTCACTTTCATACACTTTCAACAAAACCACGCTAACTGTAATATGGAAATCACGATAAATACAGCCATCTGACGCTATATTATAGAGAGGAATAAAAATAGGGGTGAAATAGGGGCAAGGCTATGTTATTGATGTCAACAAAATCTCTCTCGTCACTTTCATACACTTTCAAGAAAACCACGCTAACTGTAATATGGAAATCACGATAAATATATCCATCTGACGCAATATTTTAGAGTGGAATAAAGAAACTGTAATATTTTTATCACGTCTGTACGCCCCGGTCAGACGAGACGTTTCGCCTACGTATATCAACAAACAGCATTAATGCGCAATAACAATTATACCTAGATTTCACAATGCAAATCTATAATGAGAAATCAATGTAGAAAAATAATTTACGGTGTCGCATTCCTTTACATATATATTCTTAATATATAAAACTTAAATAAATAAATGTTTTTATTTAAAACTTAAACATTTACAATGATATCAAACACCGACGCAGTCTATACTAGTTTACTCGCTAGTTGCCATTTCAATTGCAAAAGGCTTGAGCTAGTTCAGCGGAAAATCTTTTTGTTGTCTTTCAAAACATCAGTAAGTTATTTAACTTTGCAGTATATATTTGAATTTGTTCCATCTGTTGTCTGTTGATTTGATTGGATGAACGCAAAGATAAAGGAATATAGTAAAGAATATTGACGGTTTCGATATGACAGAGTATAAATGATCGGCAAGCCATATACTTGAGAGAGATGACATTAGACAAATAATGCAATTCTTCTGCATCCAACCTTGCTCGTATAATAAAATATTGAGAATTGCCCCAGATTCATTTGGAAGAGTATCTTTAATGCAATCTTGTTCTTTCGTGAGAATTGGGAATTGGGAATTGCCCCAGATTCATTTGGAAGAGTATCTTTAAGGTTACAGTCAACCTTCGCGGGGTCTCGCGGGGTGTCTCCGTAAAAAAATCATTTGAGCGCTGGATTAGAAA
>JAUPMH010147674.1:0-14120 GCA_032270665.1 Metridium farcimen
TCTACCGTGAACTCAAAGGTACTTAAATCATAGATGATGTTATAATAATGCTGTCTATCAGTATATCATTACTATTTGATAGGTTATTATTGATATAATTATCATCTTAATTCGACGCCATTGTCATTATCATGACTGCAACAATCGTACGATAATCAACACCATTACCATCATCATTATCAACATTGTCAACGTTACTATTATCAACATCAACTTCATCATTACCGCCATTAACATCACCACCACCATCATCATTACCATCACAACAATCATCAATATCATCACCATTATCATCATATTCTTCATCGTCATCATCACCACCACTATCATCATCACCACAATCATCAATATCATCATCATTATCTTTTTCATCGTCATCATCATCACCACCACTATCATCATCATTATCATTATCATCACAACCACTATCACCATCATTGTCACCATCTTCAACATCGTTATAAGTATTATTATCACATCACCTCCATACTAGCTGTTATTACAGTAATATGCAAATGTTTTTCAAACAATGAATTTAATTCGGGCACAAATTAAAGAAAAACTTGGCCTGATCATGAAAAACTCAACTTGAATCCATTATTCAAAATTATTAACCTATAAGTATAATATCAGCTATTCAACACACCACCATTATGAACACTTTCATCATTAATATTCCACAAACTTATAAACTATCGTTATCCACAGATCAAAAACATCACCAACATGGTCAATAATCTAAAACAAGCAGGCTCTCAACCGGGGCAACCAGGACCCCAAGGTCCGGCGGGACCTCAGGGACCTACCGGCCCTCAAGGACCAGGAGCAAAATTTACAGGATGTGTTCATAAATTCGCAGTAAAATCAGCTACAACTGGCCCTACCGCTGATACACACATCGAGTACACCCAAGAAAATGTAAGAGAGCTATGTTTTTTTTATAATGCATAACACTTTTAGTGTGAAAAATGTATTATTAGGAAACTTTAGATTTGACAACGAGTACGAGATTGAGTACGAGTACAAGTTTTAAACTTGGCCTTCTGTGTGCTGTTGATGATGAATTGTAGTCCTGTGTATCAGGGCCGTAGCACGGGGAGGGGCAGGGGGAGCGCGAGCCCGCCCAAAAAAACATGATAGGAGAGTATTGAATGGCAGTTATTTTCAGGGCTATTTTCAGAAAACAATGGGTGGGCCCCCAATCATTTTGAGGGTGCTACGGTCCTGGTATAGATTGAGACACCAAATGAATAAAAACAAGAAGTGGGATGTAATTCAATATCAACAAAACACACAAGGCCAATTTTAAAACTTCTACTCGTACTCAATCTCGTACTCGTTGTCAAATCTAAAGTTCCCTATTATTATTATGTCTAGGTCTTAGCTTGTTCCTCCACTTCTCCACTATAAGCGCCTTATTAAATTAAGTTTTCTTCTTTTGCAGGGCAAAGTTGTTGTTGGGGCTACATGTTCTACTGAAGGAGGAGATGAGGCATTCCTGTATCAATATCCCAAGGGTCAACAAACAGTTTACAGGTGCCAGTGTCGTGGTGAATCTATATACTCTTCAACAAAATCTCACCCAAAGATAATATGTAGAATAGATTACTGGGTGTGTCCTGGGTCTTGATAAACGTAATATTACTAGGATATTACGACAATTCAACGTGGCTTCCAAAGGAGGCTTAACAACAATGAGCGTTCATGCCTGCACTAAAGAATAGCAATCCTTGATCACGTGGTTAAACGATGGCAATGAGCCTGAACTCTTAATAATTGTGAGACATTGTTCATTAATGATGTTATGAGTCTGCACATGCGCAATAGTAACAATGAATCACGAGACCAGACGATGAACTTTGCAGTTGTTTGTGGTGCTTACTTGGATCGTCCTGTGTTTGTTCCTGCGTATCCACTGATCACGTGATTTGACGAACAAATCAGTAACAATTCAGTGTGTATCTAAGATGTCCAAGGTTTGCGTATGCGCAGTAGAACGCAAATATGAATCACGTGATTTGAAGAAGGGTTTGGAGCCTGAACTCTTTATAGATGTGAGTCATTGGGGACACCTCAAAATCCCGCCCACATGGAGAACAGGGGCAATCACATGGTATTAAAAACCTTTGTCCAGTTTTCTTCAATCCACGAGTAGGTAGTACCACATCCACGAGTAACAGTCCAATCAAGATTATTATAAAACCAATGCATTAGCGTTGACTATTTCTAGTATCCTCCATATGAGGAACTGTTTATATAAGGCAGTTATTCTAATTCATAATTAGCATAATTCGTCTTTAGTTTTTGTATATACAAATATTTAGCATGAAACTCTCGATCGGCTACGCCCATCGAGTAATAATCGATAATTTACTAACATAGGAAAAGGGCGAACCTCCAATCAACGACCACGGTCGGAATAAAACAAAGTGGTGTGAAGGTTTTTGTTATAAAGTGGTCGTCGTTGGGGGTTCAACTGTAGTAGTTTTAAATCTACAAATGTATATTCTTTAAAAGAACAAATAATAGTAATAATAATAATAATAATATTAATCACTTGTGATATCTAACGTCATACGAACAAAAATAATTAGAAAACTAAACTATGTTCTGTATTTTTTATTGTTTTATTGGGTCTAACGACTGTTTTTGTTTGTATATAGGAACTAATACTAATAATAATGCTAACTGCATTGCACAGGGTCATAGTTGCTTAGAAGAAATGAGACTTTCTATGTAGTAAACACACTAGCATTGCTTACACAAACTGGAACACAGCAAAACGAAATATCAAAATCAAACCAACGACATTAACCTTTCTGCATAATAAACACCGACTATAGCGTTACATAAAAACTCAAACTCAAACAATTTACATACTAAACTAAACCAAAACAACATCGATTCATTCATTACATTAGAAATACAACTACCACCACCAACAACAATTAACGAGAAACAATAGCCAATAGAAGCCTTTGTTTGTTAAACCAATCACAACTCTTCTAAGTAACTGCGACTGCATTCCTCATAGAGATTAATCTCCCTTGACTACCAGATATCTTAATGTCTGTTGTGGATGATTACATTGTAGTGGTACTCAATCATTGTACTAGACAATGCCCTCAACACAGGGCTACATCCATATCACTACCAAAAACACTGATTGTAATAAACTAATGATATTATAGTTAGAACAGTCTTTTTCACGGTTCTCGTCGATCAATCTCAGCCTCGATAGCGTGTGATATATTCTTTATAATTTCAATGCAATCAGTCCAACAAAAACACAAAATATTCTGCAGATTGCTGAACTCTGCAATCTGTGTCGACGCCATAGATGTGATGAGGTGACGTCATGCATGTGGTCTAAAGTGACCGCCCACGTCACATATACCATAAAATGACGTTGTTTACGTATATATAAGCGTACTTGACGTCATTTATGGTGAATCATGACGGCATACATATGGTCATATATGTCTTAAATGACGTCATAATTTAATCAATTCATTACTTATGATGTCATTGCCAAATTCCCCAAATTCATATGACAAAGTGAGTATTGTTTATTCTCACTGATGAATTAAACAGAAATATTTTACAATACAATAATAGCATCAATATTTTATCAGTATTTTATGAATTACAAAGCGCATCTGCTGTCGCTAATTATTTTAATGCTTAATATTTAATATTTTAATATTTGAAATAATCTATATCGCTATTTGAAAGCTGTCCCAAAATGCTTTAATAATCTATTTTATAGGAAGCAGATTTACAATTACATATATTCCATGTTTTCTATTTATATATGTTTTTCTAATATTTGAGATATAGATTAGTACGTTAGGAAATATGGTAAATTGATCAGAGGTGGTGTTTAATGTATATATATGATTTTTAGCTTTTATTAGTAGAAATCAGTGTTTACACCAACTTGCATGAACGTTGTCTTGATTTTTAAAATTTAGTGGGAAAGGAATTATTTAAAAGACAAAAGAGTATCACTCAAGCTGAACTCTTTCTTTTATTGTTCCTTTCTTACTAAATTACTAATGTTCATTTTTCATGTGACAACCTTTTTGCAATTAGGTGTATATGATCGACTAGTTAGAATACAATCAGTTATTATTAAAATAAAAAATCCAATATTTTATGTTGTTTGTTATCTTATTTTGATATTTAGTAATTAATATTAAGCAGAATTTAACAATAATAAATGGAAAAGCAAAATTTATCGAATTCGAAGGAAAAAAAGGAAAAATTCCAATGTGACGCAAAACGGAAAAAAATAAATTGAATTTTAATCTATTTTTTACTATCCTTGATTTCTATCGATGAACTTGGTAAATTCAAGTTTGTTAATGCCTTTCCATTAAGGAAGGGCATTAGATTCCTTATAAACCTACACAACTGAAATTACTTTTTGATTATAGATGTGTATACAGGGATTTCATGGCAGTCATGTTTGTGGTCAAAACAATGGAGCATTTAATTCAAGGGAACTGAAATCCTCTGTCATTCAAAACATTATTTTGTTCTTGCCCACAAACATGTCTGCCATGAAATATCTCTATTTTTTGCTTGGGTAATTATTCTAGATAAAGAATTGTAATACAATGATTTCTTAGTGACTTAGCTGATATGGTAGTTTAGTTTGTTACATAAAAAGATCAATACAATCTGCTGTATATTGCACAGTCTGCCTTAATTTCTCTATCTCAGTCTCCTTCACAGTTCCATGCGCCATCATACTCTAGTAGATCTTCAGACTACATTTGTATAGTCAGGAAACCCTTTGGTAGCCCAAGCTCTCTATCTGTGACCTATCTGTGAGGGTCTACCGCGAACGGCATGTGCGTTTGTATGTATTTTAAGCGTCCCAGCAGCCAACACAGGTAGTCCGAGTAATAATAAAAATAAACGTTCTCAATTCTGTCTTGTGTTTTATATTGTTACTGAACTCATTTGGAGCAGTATTGAGAGAGTATTGATATATTGTATCTCCCTTGCTAAGAAAAAACACAAGGTAGCACACACTTTGGCTTGCTCGAGACCTTGGTAAGCGCCAAATCAAGGGAGAGACAATGTCTCTCTCAATACGGCTCCAAATGACTTGAAACAGGGAGTAACAATATAACAGAAGACAGAAATGAATTTGTATCATTTAAACAGATGGTCATATAATCTCTTATAGAAGGCTTATGAGAGCACAGATAGATAGCTCGGGCTACCTGTTGGGAAACCCAACTCCAAAGGGAAATATAGACATGATATAGCTCCCTCACAGACTAATTATACTACGGCCCTCGGGTAAAACTCCGAGGAAGCGAGTTGAAGTTTGATGGAATGTAATTATGAAGAGAGGATTATGAGTCGCGTCTCTCCCCCTCGCCTCACTCCACGCTCGTCCTTTAATCCTCTCCTCATTTTCTCGCGGCCAGAACTTCAACTCGATTCTCTGAGTTTTCGCGTAAAAGTAGGGACTGTTTTGCAGTCTAGCCCTCGGGCTTTATATTGCTTATTGCCTCCATTCTCGGTATTTATCTCTTTGACTCGCAAACTTCGCATGCAATGTCGACGTCCAAATTCGGCAAAGATGGCAACGTTGAGATGGTAGATATATCTCATTGTATATCTACATCGTCGCGAGTTGCTTTCACGGATATTTCGTACGGACAAAAGCGACTGGTCAAGATTCTGATAGTTTTGGCTATTATACAGGTTATACTTGTGATTGTTGCAGCAGTGTTCATTGGGCTTTACATCTTCGAGAAGCAGAACTCCAAGAAGGCAGCTAACTCATCAAATAGCTCTAAATCGCCTGGGTCCACAACCGGAACCACAACCACGACGGGGGAATTATGTTTAACTGAAGGATGCATCACTGTGTCTCCAAGTAGGTTGAATTGTTGAATGTGATTTGTGTTTATTGCAGTGCATATTTCAAATAGGCATAATGCGTTGAACATTTCACAAACTACATCAATTGTGGGCGATAATTTAGCGCATTTCTTATATATCGTATCAATATATGATTTGTTCTCTCTCTATATATCTAATCCCTTTTTCCTTATTGTCTAGCTCACTGCAAATATAAAGTCTAAGTTACATCCAGATTTTTTATTAAGTCTGGAAAAGATGCAGACTGAGCAAGGGAATAGGGAAAAGGGGGATACATATTACATACAAATGTATATACATTTCAGATTGTTAACTTTTTTGAGTGTATACTATATATGTATATTTCCAAATATTGAATAAATAGATATCGAAGAAAAATATAAATGATATCACATGCTACGAGGTCAGGTCTGATGCATCCTGTAACGGTCTGTCCGGAAACTATTTCAATGACCCCCTGCATTGCTTGAACTTGAAAAAGCCACCATGTTTGAACATATCTAGTATTTACTATTATATTCGTTTATTTGAGACACGAGTGCTTGTGAATTTATAGCCATGGTGGATGTAACTTCCTTTCCCAAACTTGGGATTAGTTTATACGTTTGCACATGCAACAACCTCGATCTGAATGCCACCGGCAAACAGATGGCCAAGGATTGCGTGTGCGCGAGAGTGCGAGTGCAAGGGTGTTTGTTCTTTACTTGTGCGTAACATAGCCTGCGTAGCAAACTTCTCTTTTTTGGGGAACGGGAAAAAGTTGTTTTGGGATAGCTGTGTTTTCGATGTGGCCGCGCTAAACCAAACACGAGTCCAAAAAAATAATGTCTTAGTTTACGCGCGGCCATATTTGTAACACAGCCACCCCAAAACAGCTTTCTCCCGTTTCTCCAAAAAAGAAACGCTTGCTACGCAGGCTATGCGTCACCCATTGGTGTCCAGTTAACCATGACGGTTTTTTGCGTCTACGTGCATGGAGGTCTGGATATATACGTTCCTCCTGCTTGAGAGTGATATTCTGTGATGGTTGTCTTTTTCATCTGATGGAAAAAAAAAAAAACAGGGATAAAAAAGACTTCGATGGATTGTTCTTTTACGTGTTCCCTTTGATTTTCACAGATAGGCAAACTCTCTGTTTTGCTTTGCTGTAACTGCATAGACAATCCTCCTTCTAAAAGTTGTCCAACTTTCCCTAAGTTCCTTAAAAGTACAAGGTCACCTGGAAGGATATTATTCAACGTAGTTCTTTTGTCGTAGATATCCTTATTACGTTAGGTAATAAAGGTTTTGTTATTCCATAGAAGACTTATGTTCTAATTTTACTAAACTTACGGCCTTGGTGGGTCATTGATTGATATGCTTTTCTCCACGCCAGGTCTTGCTTTCCTTTTTGAAGAAAACACTTACCATACTCTTCCATACAGCTTTCCTTGCAGCGCCTGATATTTGCTTCTATTACTACTGGTACTTCTTTAAAGCTGGTTTTTGCCACCACCAAGACAATTGTTGGTATTGGTTTAATAACTCCATTGGTTTGTTCCGGAAAAGTGATATCAACTTCAATGTATACAAGAAGTGGAATGTTATGTCCTCCAAGGTCTTCTACTTTCAGAATGTCGTCTAATTGATGGATAGGACAGTTTGCAAGATATTCTCTGTGAACATTTTCACAACTAAATATGATAACTTTATCTAGGCCTCAAGATTAGGAGAAGAACCATTGGGTATTTGATGGGAAACGTGGAAAATAACATACTGCACAGCAAACTGAACACCAGAGAAAACAAATACTGCACATCCTAGATCGAGGAGAAAAATATCCTGCACCCAAAACCCGTCCCCTCCCCTGCAAATATTTATAGTCCTTCCCTTACTACTTTTTCAGTTGTAATACCTATATGTAGATTTGTATGTAAAGCATTAGTTTATAAAATATCCACTAGGTGTCATTCAAAAATATATACATGTAAGAATCGTTGACGGTAATGTTCCTGTTGTCGTTGCAGCGATCGCGAGTGGTTGTTCCCGAAACATGACCCGGTCAAGCAGCTATATGAACAAAATGTTAATTTGATCGCTAAAATCAAAGAACTGGAGAAAAACATCTCATCACTGGTATGAACGATAGAGAAACATTAGTGTAAACATTGTGGATCAACCTCGTTCCCAAGGCCCTCTCCCTTCGCTTTTGGTTGGGGCGGGAAATTTCCCGCCCCACCCAAAAGCGAAGGGAGAGGGCCCTGGGAACGAGGTTGATTGTGAATAGCGGTGATTGTAGTTGTGGTGTTGTCTTTGTTGTTTTTGTTGTTGTCGGTCGTGGTAGTAGTGATGTTGTTTAGTATTTGATCTCATAGTGAATACTTCATTAATTTATTTTATGTATGCAACCCCCTTCCCTCCCCGTCACATCAATGTTGGTGTGAAATGATAGCGCATTGACAGGTTAACCACATAAGCACCAAACAATGACTCGCTCCTCAACATTGCGAGGGGGGAGGGTGGGGATGTAGTATAATTTCAGCAATAACTTTACCACATTTGTGCCAACAGTTATTTCAAAGATTGTAGGTTAACTCTAGATCTTATAGTTATTGTGGATATTGTGGATAGCTTGTACTGATAAATATGTATAATATTCATTATTGTATAATATTCAATTTAAAGGTCAGCGGTTTACTCCAATCGGACAATGGAATAAAAGCAGAGATAGCTACACTTAAGAAGAAGGATGCTGTATTGATTACAACGATGAAGGGCTTAAGAGCCCATGATACTTCGTTTAATGCTAGTTTGAATGGATTTAAAAGGGTTGATGAGGAGATGAAGACCAAGGTACTTTTATAAATTATTATAGATGATACTATCAGTATGCTGTCTATCAGTATCATTAACTGTTTGAATGATTGTTAATATCATCTTCATGGTCATTATCATTATCATGACTGCCATCGTCAACATCATCACCACAGGGGCGGATCTAGGAGGGGTGTCCCTAGTGGCAACAGACACCCCTCTAGCGCCGCAATTACCCCTATTTTATTTAAGATATTTAGGGACCGGACACCCCGGCCCTAATACCACAAGAGCCCTTCATTTGCAATTGGGACACCCCCTGACAAATTTCTGTGTTGTCCCTGCACAACCACCATCGTCAGTCTTACCATCATTATCACCACCACCATGCATAATTGATATCAATATTATATACCATTATCAACATATCAGCATCATCAACATCGCCATCATCGATCATTAACATTACGAGCATTCTCAATATCATCATTTTTATCTTCACTATCACCACAATCATCATCCTCGAGCTCGCCACCATATAAAAAACGTTATAATAATGATCATTATCATATCACTTACATATAACCACTTACATAAAACTGTAATAATCACCATGATGAACACAAACATGTAAAATTATCAACTATGGTTATCCACAGATCAAAAACATCACCAACATGGTCAATAATCTAAAACAAGCATGGGCTCAACCGGGGACACCAGGACCTCCAGGTCCCGCGGGACCTAAGGGACCCACCGGGCCCAAAGTACCAGGAGCAAACTTTTCAGGATGTGTTCATAAATACAAAGAAAACGAGGCAACAGCTGGCAGTACCGCTGATACATTCGTCGAGTACGTCAAAGAAAATGTAAAAGAGCTATGACTTTATGATAGATAACACTTGTAGTATTTGTCAAAAATTAATTACCATTATGTTTATTTCGGTCTTGACTTGATGCTTGATACTTCTTCACTAATAAGTGCCTTATTGAATTAAGTTTTCTATTTTACAGGACAAAGTTGTTGTTGGGGCTGCATGCTCAACTGAAGGAGGCGATGATGCTTACCTGTATCAATTTACCAAGAGTAATAAACAGACAGTTTACAGGTGCCAGTGTCGTGGCCAATCTATATATTCTTCAACAAAATGTCATCCAAAGATAAAATGTAGAATGGATTACTGGGTGTGTCCTAGCTCTTGATAAACGTACTATTACTAGGATATTACGACAATTCAACGTGGCTTCCAAACGAGGCTTAACAACAATGAGCGCAAGAATCGCAATCACGTGGTTTAACGATGGCAATAAGCCCGAACTCTTGATAATAGTGAGATATTGTTCATTAACAAAGTTCTAAGTCTGCACATGCGCAATAGTAACCATTAATCACGAGACCCGACGATGAGCATTGAACTTTGCAGTTGTCAGTGGTGCATGCTTACTTGGAATGTTCTGCTTTTGCGCCTTCGCAAAAAAGGCATTTCAATTGATTACGTGATTTGACGAACGGCATGCAGTGAGCCTGAACCTTTGACAACACAGGCATATCTGTTTGGTATCCTATTAAAAGGGAAATATTCCAAGAAAATATTAGAAATGGCAATTCTATTTGTTATCCTATTTTTCTATCGATGAACTTGGTAAAGTTTAACAAGTCTTTCCATCGAAGAATAGCATTTATTTTCTTCAAAACTTATAAACCTACAAAACTGAAATTACTTTTTGATTATAGATTTGTATAAAGCGATTTATTTAACAATTCGCCAAGGCGGGTAAATTTACAATAGAACATGACGTCCCCTAGCAAAATTACCCTAGCTAAATTAAATAACCCTAGATTTCATGGCAGCCATGTTTGTGGTCAAAACGATTCTCTCATGCAAGGAAACTGAATCTCTTTGGACGTTATTCAAAACTTAACCTTTCCCACAAACATGGCTGCCACGAAATCCCTCTATTGTTGTGCTTGGATAATTACCCTAGATAAAGAATAATTCTTGTAATATAATTATTTATTAGTGACTTTCGTGATAGTATCGTTAGTTTGTTAGATAAAAAAGATCAATAAAATCTGCTGTATATTGCTTAAACAGTTTGTCTTCTCTGTCTCAATAGTCCCTTCACTGTTCCCTGCGCCATATCTTGAAAGGTAGCCGGGTATTTGCGTCGAAACGAGACAAGCGTTGAGCTTGCAAAAATACAGAAAGCAAGGAGTTAAAAGGTCTCCATCATTGCAAGCTCGACGTTCGTCTTAAAAATGTTTCTTTCCATGCGAGGTGCGAAGAGTGCGAAGTGCTGTTTTGATCGATATTTTTTACTCGTGACGTCATAGCCGCCATATTGCAATGTTGCCATGTAGACTCATCAAATTTATCATCATCAACATCACAACCATTATTGATCATCATCCGCCTTATAGACCACTTTCATAAATACCATAATATGTACCGGAAAATTATTTTTCAAGTAAACAGACATTTTAATATTTTAGCAATGTCATATGAAAGAGCCACCTGAAATAGGCATGTTTAGAAGGTTTTGATGCTCTGGCTAAAATACCAAAGCAGTTATGCTCTATGGAAAATGTAGAGATTTATATGTTTTCTGCCGAGGCCTTTGATGCCTCGTTTTGGTGTTTTTCTGATTTTTCAAACTCTTATATCTTCTTGCAAATTTAATTGTTTTTTTTCTCAAACTTTCACAAGTTATTGTTATGGTGAATGTCTATCATATGATAGCTTTCTTTTTCTTAAAACAACAATTTTAAACATTATGATAATAAGTGGCGGCCATTTATGAAAGTCGTCTATAACTATCGCCATCATTATCATCCCCATTATCATTACTATATATCAACATCAACATTAATAGTCCCTTCAGTCACAGTTCTCGTCGTCGATCAATCTTAGCCTCGTTAACGTGTAATATATTCTTTAGATTTTGACTACAGCTCGCGGTGATTTAAAGAACGTACACATTATTATAATTAAACAATGGAAACGGGCCGTAGACAAATTCTAAAGAATATATTACACTCTACCGAGGCTGAGGTTGATCGACTATAACCGTTAAATGGTCTAGTCTATTTTTATGTTGAGTGTATCAGCTGAAACAACCATTTGTCCCCCCCCCCCCCACGCACACACACAAAGTTAATAAGCTATCTTGAGGAAAATTGATTGTTTCCTGCCAACTGAATAGTCATCTCCAAACGGCTCTATAGTCAATGCTTAAGTTTGCTTATCATAATCACCGAACAAACACTGCACACTTTGTCTATTTATTTTGTCCCTTATAGTAACTATAGTAACGCCTAATTTTAACTACTAGACTTCCTTGAATCTTGTAACAGGTACTTATATCATCCTGTAGACTGAGCAAGCAGTTATATAACACACGAGATTATATAGGTAAGCATAATACTAAATATATTCAAAAATGTATTTATAACAATTTGTCAAAACAGGTTTTATATATGTTTTGATTTTAAACATTCGGATAAATTCGATTGGGATTGCTTTTTTGATAAATTAATTCGATTTGAAATACAGTAATAGCCAACGTACTATAAGAACCTGGGTTTTAAGAACCTAACATTTTCATTTTCGGCCCCCTCCACATAAGAACCTATTAAGGTTTAAACCTTATAATAAGAACCTATTTAGGCTACAAAAATTCAGGTTCTTATACTTGGGCTATTACTGTACTCTTACTGTAAAGTAAAATAAATGGTCTCCCCTTAGAAAGGATTGAAGAAAACTGAGAAAACTACATCTTAGTTTTTACATTAGAAATATGGAGGACTTAACGGACTGCTATATATAAATTAAACGCGCACATGAGTGTGGTAAGTAATTCCTCCGAGAACTAACTGTTGCGCAGGGAGACAATCCCCTTCTCTTTACGAATAACACAACAATTATATTTTACAATTACGTCCACAACGTAATCGCCCAGGCCGCGGGGAATCGAACCCAGACCATGCATTAGGCCCGGAATCCGTTCTATACCATAATTTAATATGTATTAACTATGTTACTACTAACTATCAGAAAATGTTGCCGTTTTCTATTTGATCAGACTACTTAAATGAAGAAATCAAAATAAAGGCAAAATTAGCATTCAGGAAAAGTGAAGGATTTATCTGAATATGAACTATTCGAGAGCCAGTATAGCGCTATATAAATGAGGCCTATTATAATAATAGATTAGATAATAGATTATCTATCATGGAAACCGCAATATATATATATATAAACCGTTTGCTTTTATTTAACGATGCTGATCAACACGATTCGTAGAGTGAGATATTGATTGCCATGAAATAAAATAAAAATACTACACACAATGGTTTTTATTTAGTGACCATTTTCTTTTATTTCATAGATATAGTGATTGCGCTTTATTCCACGTACATTAGCAATTTGACTTTATTTCATTTATATAGTTTTTGCGCTCTACTCCACAGTGGCAATTTGACTTTATTTCATGCATGGATATAGTGTTAGCGTTCTATTCCACAGTAGCAATTTGATTCTATTTCATGGATATATTGTTTGCGCTCTATATGGCACAGTGGCAATTTGACTTTATTTCATGAATATAGTGTTTGCGCTCTATTCCACAGTAGCAATTTGACTTTATTTCATGGATATAATGTTTGCGCTCTATTCCACGTCACAGTAGCAATTTGACTTTATTTCATGGATATAATGTTTGCGCTCTATTCCACAGTAGCAATTTGACTTTATTTCATGGATAATAACCTTGGCCTAAGGTAGGGACTCTTTTGCAATCTATTTTGCTGGTAACCATTTTAACTCCTGCGTGGGACAAAAAAAGTGATGTTGGAAAAGGGGATCTTATAAATGTTTGAAAATCGCACAAGTTAAGAGCCTGTAATTCGATCGATATAACACTATATAACGTATAGTGTATTCTCCTAAACCTATCCAAACTATTTGACATGAAGATTATCCAGGTTTATCTTGGTTGATTTTGGTTATCAAATTATGCTAAAAAATGTCCAAAACTTTGTTTCACCGAGTGGCAAGTGCATGGATTTGGCGGGCGCCATTTTGACTGTCTATTACGGGGACAGTAAACTTTTTTTTTATTTCCCTACCACCGGTAAGTTGTTGGTTGTTGACACAAAGTTCGTAGTAACCCACGGGAGGGTCAGTTGGCTTTGGTACCCTCACCGGACAACCACGGACCAATCAGAGCGAAGCTTAACGTATCGATGGCGTGAGCGCAACCGGCAACCCCAGGTGCACATCAAACGAAAGAAAAAATTGAAAAATTTCAATAAAAAACGTGCGTTATCTTTTGGGATATCGGACAAATTGGGGGGCTATTTGTAGTAATTTGTAGAGTGGTTCTCGCTGAGTGCAGTGGTGTTAATTTTTTGTTGATTA